>APFE031545364.1:0-96447 GCA_000404065.3 Pinus taeda | reverse complement strand
AGGAAGCAGTAGATTCAGAGGATGGAAAACTCTAGAAAGAGGCCATGGTTGATGAAATGGCATCTTTGCACAAAAATGAGGCTTGGGATCTAGTGGAGTTGCCGGCTAGAAAGAAACTCATTGGTAATAAATGGGTGTTCAAAAAGAAGATAAATGAAAAAGGAAAAGTGGAGAAATACAAAGCTCGGTTGGTAGCAAAAGGTTATTCCTAGGCGCCGAGAATTGATTTTGGTGATATTTTTTCTCCTGTTGCCAAGGTAACTTCTATTAGATTACTTTTATCTATTGCTATTGCTTTTGATTTTGAGGTAGACTAGATGGATGTGAAGACAACATTTCTTCACGGGGATCTGGAAGAGGAAGTCTACATGAAGCAACCTGAAGGCTTTGCAATGAAGGGTAAGAAAGAACTAGTATGCAAGTTAAAGAAGTCTCTGTATGGGTTAAAATAGTCACCAAGGATGTGGTATCAGAGATTTGATACATCTATACGGGGACTTGGCTTCACCAGAAGAAAAGCAGATCACTGTGTGTATTTTAAATTAATTGGTGACTGTGTTATTTATCTGTTTTTGTATGTGGATGATATGTTGCTGGTTGGAAATGACAAAGAAATTATCCAAGATTTGAAGACCCAATTGTCTTCCAAATTCGACATGAAAGATCTTGGTGTTGCAAACTATATTTTGGGCATGGAAATTAAATGAGATCAGGAAAAGAGGAAGCTCTAGTTAAACCAAAAGACGTATGTTGATACAATACTGCAGTGGTCTAATATGCAGGATAGTAAATCGGTGAAGGTTCCTATTCCTGTAGGTGTGAGGTTATCTGTTGAACAATGTCCCAAGACACAAGAAGAGGAAGAGGACATGTCCTATGTTCCATATGCAAGTGCAGTCGGTAGATTGATGTATGCAATGGTTTGTACTAGACTAGACATTTTACATGCAGTGGGAGCATTGAGCAGGTTTATGTCAAAACCATGAAAGGAGCATTTGATAACAGTGAAGCGGTTTTTCAGGTATTTGTGTGGCACTAGTGATTATGGTCTGTGCTACCAAGGAAGACCAGGATTGGACCGAGTGTTGGATATTTGTGGCTTTGTTGATGCAGACTGGGTTGGAGATCTAGATCAAAGAAGATCTACAAGTGGGTGTGTGTTTAACCTATTTGGAGGTGTAGTCAATTGGATGAGTAAGAAACAATCTGTAGTGGCACTATCAACTACAAAGGTAGAATACATGGCAGCCACTCATGCAAGCAAGGAATCAGTTTGGTTGTAGAGATTGTGTTCAAGTATGGGGCTAGTATAGGAAGCTATAAGGATAGACTGTGATAGCCAAATTGCAATTTTCTTGGCAAAGAACCCTGCATATCATTCAAAGACAAAGCCCATTGATGTTCAGTATCACTTTGTTAGGGATATGATAGAAGACAAAAAGATGTTGCTAGTAAAGGTGGACACTTTGAAGAATATTGCAAATGCATTGACAAAATCTGTGAGCTCTGAGAAGTTCTCTTGGTGTAGAGAGACATTGGGCATTTCAGGGCTGGGAAAATGACTAAGCTCTCTTGTGGCCCCCTGTGGAAAGAAAACAACAAGTGGGAGAATGTTGGGTTGTGTTATATTCTTTCCACGTAGTTAACAGGGGGTTTGAAGGGCGCCCGTAACCCCATTTTATGGGGTCTGGGGCAGCACCCCAGAAAATTTTGGTTTCGGACCCTATGTTAGGTTGGGTTTTTTTGGATGTGATGGTTTTTGGTCCATGATATTGGACGCGATGGTTTTTGGTCCATGATATTGGACGCGATGGTTTTTGGTCCATGGTATTGGATGCGATGGTTTTCGATCCATGCTATTGGACATGATGGTTTTTGGTCCATGGTATTGGATGCTTCGACATGTATAAATATGTATTGTAACATTGAAAGGAACATAATGAAAAATGAAGTTGGTAGTCCTGGTTTTGGGATCTAGTGGGAAAATCTCTGCGTATATGTGTTTTATGTGTTATGCTCTCGCATTGTTTATTTTGCTGTGTTTTAGAATTCGTATGTAGGTAATTTCTGTACGGGGTTAAAACCTACATTATGAATCGTGCAAGTTTCGACGGGGTTGAGATCCACGTTGGACATGGTTATCTAATCAACTAATTCATGAAAGACGACATCAATGACCGACATGACAAGTATCATCAAAAGTAAATTTCGAATGTGCAACAAGTATCATCAATGATGGCATCAAAAGGAAATTTTGAAGTTCCATAATTTCCATACCCTGATGAGATTGACCTACAAAGGTCCACTTATGGGCACTAGAGGTTATACAAGGGACTCTGGGATGGTAGAAGTGCGTGGTGGAGAAGCTGAACTTATTTCTTATGGTCGCCTATTCATTTCAAATCCTGATCTTCCTCTCAGATTTTCACTGGGAACCGAAGTTGAAAAAGTACGACAAATATACCTTCTATACTTGGGATCAAGTTGTGTGAAATACAAATTACTGTTTTCTTCACCACAACGAAGATGAAAATGTGGCTTCAACGTACGATACACTCAAATCCATTATGTGATACCACAAGGTACATCCATATTTATCTTCATTTTCTTTTCCCAGTCTAACAGAGGACACGAAAAAATGAAATTGAGTCAATAGGAGGATACTAAACTTGGTTGAAGACAACGTAAAATATTATGAGATGCTATACCTTTACCTTGAAAAAAAACCTACCCCTGAGACGATATACCCCTTCCCTTTCACCCGACCTACCCCTAGAGATGTTATACCTCTACCCTGAGAACTGACCTACCCCTCAGATAGATCCGCTTCTTGCCAGAGATAAAGACCAGATATATCTTGAGAAACAAGAAATGTTGATAAAAGGTTTCCACGTGTTGATTTTTGATGGGAGGGAACGAAGAAAATGGAGCGAGATTGGTTGGGCTGAACAGTGTTTACCCAACCAACTCCATATACAAAACACCTTTTGGCATAATTTACTTACAAAATTGGTGATTAGATGCAACCAAACATATTGGGGATTAGTTGGAGACCGAAACCTATGAATAGTAATTTGTTTATTATCATGCATTCATTTTAGTTTAAATTGGTGATTAGCAGCAATAGCCAAAAAGCAAAGGACAACCATGGTCATGGAAGCCATTGCCATGTTCGTGAATGTAGTAATGTCTCACTCGTCTACGACAGAGGAGTATGAAAATATTCCTATCTCCACCCATCGTTTTCAATCGGTTAATGAGAGCCACAACTGCAAAGGAATACCAACGTTTGTTGGATGATTCAAAACCCAACGAATCTTGAACATGAAGTCAATCGCTAGAAGTTCAACGTAGTGCTTAATAGGTGGTGAAATAAGTAATTTTTAAATTAAATATGTTATTCTTTGATTTGAAATTGAAAACCCGTCCAAATAATTTTCATATATCTATTGGATGGATGATGTATTAGACGAAAAATATTCTCTTGAAATCCAATCTTGTCCACTAATTTATTTAAAAAATCAGAATTCCTCAACCTAATTCCAATTAAAATTCCTCAAACCAAATTTCAATATAAACCACACATACAACATAATTAAAAAATATAATAATGTGCCTTATGAAGAGGCCAAACTAATACTAAGTATTAGTTCACTCTCAAGTAATCCAATCTAATTCAATTAACATGCCAAGCTCCAGTGATACAAAGTAAAGCACCTCTTGTAAAAATATACAGGCTTAACAAGCGAGAAATGAAAGAATTAAATGCAAAGGAAAAAACTACTCATGATGGAGTTCAAGTACTTCTAGAGAAATTTGAGAAATGAATCGAATTTCTTTGTGTTAATATTTGACCAGTCATTGAAAATTAAGACATTTTTTACATTAAAATCAATTTGGCAACATTAACTTGAATTTGGTCTTCAATTTGTATGGAAACAAGTATAACAACATGCACAACAACAGTAAGGGATCGTAAAAAAATACTCAAAGGAATCTTCTCATCAATAGTTGGCATCCTCAAAATCCTACAATTATGTATCCTCAAAGTAGCTATATTCCTTTTTCCTAAAAAAATAAGTAACTGACGTCTTCTTTAATGATTATTGACTCTTGAGAAATCACTGTATAATAGTGGCATTTTTGTGGCACCATCAAGGTTGGCCGAAGGATCAAGGATCAAGGCAAGGTCGAAGATCGAAGGTCGAAGGCCAAGGATCAAGATCGATGGGCTAAAGGGTCATGTGCAATTTGGGTCAAGTGACCCTTGGGTCATGTTCAAGTGTGGTCAAGTGAACCTTGGGTCATGTTCAAGTGTTGTCAAGTGCAATTTGCACATTACCCATCGATGAAAAAAAGTACATATACCCCCAATGAAGTGAAAATTCACTTTAGACGAGATGGAGGGCGGTATGTTGAAGGATCCAAGAAAGGTTGGAGGGCAGCTACAAAGGCCTTGTAGAGGCTATTTGAGGGGTTGGAAGGTTGCAGATTTGGGTGTTTTGATTTTGCAGGGGTCTGGGTGCTTTGGATGTTTTAGGGGCATTAGTTGATGGGCACCATCAAGGTTGGCCGAAGGATCAAGGATCAAGGCAAGGTCGAAGATCGAAGGTCGAAGGTCGAAGACCAAAGGTCGAAGGTCGAAGGCCAAGGATCAAGGTCGATGGGCTGAAGGGTCATGTGCAATTTGGGTCAAGTGACCCTTGGGCCATGTTCAAGTGTGGTCAAGTGAACCTTGGGTCATGTTCAAGTGTTGTCAAGTGCAATTTGCACATGACTCATCGATGGGCCCATCGACGGGTCATGTGCAAATTGCACTTGAAAACACTTGAACATGACCCAAGGTTCACTTGACCACACTTGAACATGACCCAAGGGTCACTTGACCCAAATTGCACATGACCCTTCGGCCCATCGACCTTGATCCTTGGCCTTCGGCCTTCGACCTTCGACCTTCGATCTTCGACCTTGCCTTGATCCTGCAAACACTTACTGACACTTTACATTTGCAAGAGAATAATGTCGTACATTGTGGAAATCAACCATGCAAGCCTTAAAAAATTTGCAAAACAACTGACTAGACCAAGATCATCCTCCATTCTTTAGGATCACGAGAACAACCTTAAAATTGTGCAATTGCAAAATGAAATATTGTACGATAATAGGATCATCCCACCCTTTGCAGCACACATTGTGCAGAAGGTAGTCTTCCCTCACTTTTAATACAGGATGATGAATATAAAGAGGCTGGTCCTTCACTCCAATAACTTTAAGAGAGTATTTGAATTACCTTCAAGAAATCTATTTGTAACCTGGGTGCAACCAAATAATATAAGTTCTCATTGAAGAGAACATGAATCTACTAAAAACCCTAGAGCCTCATATTTTAAGTTGCAACACCAAGATACATCTAAGCTTGACAAAGTTTCATGGGTATTACGCACAAGGGATAAGACAATATGATTTGAAACCTATTTTACATTATTGAGAGAAAGGTCAGATAAACAATTCCCTGAAGCATTAATGAATGCGGCAACAACTTTATCATTGGATATACATCTTTTTAACAATAGGGTTTGAAGTGATTTTCATCCATTTGCAAGATGGCCAAGTGCTATGTTAGTCAAAAGAGAAAGATTGTCTAGAATGAGAACATTCAGTGCACAACACACAACACCTATTGCTTCTATGACACCATCAATCATATTTCCATAGTATGCTAGAGAAAGTTCTTTCAAGTCACATCCCAGATAACAAAGCAATTCATAGACAAACTCATCCTTAACATTTGGTATCTCTACCAATTATAAAACTTCCAATTTGTGAAAAATATTTAATGCAGGAAAAATCTTGAAGGGTTCTAGCTCCTGGAACCCGTCCATATGTAATTTCTTAATCACTAGAGCCAAAGTGTTAGCTAGAGTATTAATTCCAACTACAAATAATAATAAGCACTGACTCAAATCAACAAAACTTAGAAAATGAGCCATCCACACAAAGTATCTCAATCCAACATTTGATAGGTGATATGCACCCTTCAAAGAGAGGCAAGTTAATCAAGGTAAGCCTACAAAAGAACGAGAAAAGGTAGCTTGCAGTAAACGATATGAAAAGCACGTCCACACAGGCCCAATTTCTGTACCTCTAGATTAGTTGTTGAACATTCTACAATGAGCTTGGTAAGATCTTCCTATGGTATAAGAGAGAAGTCTAGAATGCAAATTTGTGTTGGAGACCCTGCAATGAATAATCCTAAGGTCCGAGGAGTCATTTTACACAATGCACAGAAAGAAGTACATATTTTGCTCTTAGCTGAATCAAGAATTCTTTCCAACGTCTCAATATGTTCAACATGTTTGCACAACAAATTTAAACAATATAGCTAAGGAAGTATAACTTGGGTCACAAAGTCTTTATCGAGAAGGCTTCCATTTATTAACTAAAGAAATAGGGTTTTCAATTCCAGAAATCTTTTCTTGATGAGCATTGGGCTGGGGCCTTTGCTGAGAAGATGATGGTTCGCCATTTTGAGGATTGAAATATGAACAATATGAAGCCCGCCTTTGGGCTCTCAAAAGAAACCTCTCTAATTCTATTCTGATTCCGAGGAGGACCATTCTCTTCAATTAGATTTTGTTCAAGGATATTAGCACTGAACATCATCTACAAAAGGATTAATTTGAATTGCAGATGGAACAATTTCATTATTCTCTATTAAGTCCATCTGGTGAGAAGATGCAATTGTAGTAATTCCTTCTTTTGCATCATTAACTAATAGTTAAAGCAAGCATCACATAATTGGCAGTTGTGATCGGTTCCTCACTGAGCAAAGCCACAACATATAACAATCACATTATTTGTCATGTACCCTTAGTCAGCTCCACATATACTTCAAGCTTGCCAGAGATAAATACGAGGAACAAGAAAAGTTGATAAAAAGTATCCATGTGTTGATCTTTTATGGGAGGGAACGACGAAAATGGACTTAAGAGATTGGCTGGGCTGAACAGTGTTTGCCCAACCAACTCCATATAGAAAACATCTTCCAGCGTAATAAAACATATGGTTGGTGTAATCTACTATAATTTGATCGCTCTGTCTACTGTTTGTAAAATCAAATTGCTCAACTCCAATCAAAATATATGTGAAACAAGGTACAACTTTAGTCTCTCATGGGAAATCATTAAAATTCATGCCACTAAGGTGGCTGGGCGCGTGTCTTGTTTTGTGGTTCCAAATGGCAGCCATCTCCCCTTTCCCAATGACATTCTCACCATTTGGGAGATGTAATCTCATCCTCCAGCTTCACCCTCCCCTGCGTTTGAGAAGTACCCCATGAAAGATGCCTGAAACCTATGCTATATAAATCAAATTCTCTCACAAGTGTAAATCACGACGAGTGGAGTGCCATCATTGCTCTCCCCATGCAAATGATATTTAGTTGTAAGGAAATATGACACAAAAATCAATCCCAAGGGATTATAAAATAGGTTAAGTGGGATCTATGGAGATTAGAAATTTCAAACCTCCCTCTAGTGACTCTCTATGGTGATTCACTAGACTTGTAATATAATCTGCTTGAGTTTCTCCTCTTTACAAGGGTTCCCCAACTTCACTAGTCACTTTTGCTTAATCTGGATTGGCACCCTATTTTTATGTATCCCCCTTGTTGGAGTATAAAGAAGAGTCCTTGAGTGGTGTTGTTCCATCTTCGTAACTGGTGTTCCCAGTGAGCACACCTCCTTCTGTAACACAATCAACCCTTCATAAATTTGAGGATTTACCCAAATCATACCAATGTAGTAAGGAACAATTCTGATTGTCATGTTGGGCTATTCACAGATAAATATTGCTTATATCCAATCATATTGTAGAACTCGGCTTAGATAAAAGGAAAAGGAGGCACTATGTGGATAAAATTTGTGGATCAACGACCTGTAGCCACACTAGTGAGAATATAAATGACGCTAGCCTAGATATCATAGCTCAATAGAAAAAAGAAATAGATGATATGAATGTGCATTTCATGGCTATTAATTTGAATATGCAAGATTACATGTCATCCATAGTTCAACTCCGAGTTGATAATCTCCCCCTCCACAAAAAGATCTCCAAGCAAAATGATGAATTAAATGCCCTTTAAGGTCAATTGGAAACTCTTCAAGACCAAATGAACAACCTCAAAGTGCGAATCTTGGAGACTGAAGAGGTTTTTGGGTCCCTTGAAGATCATAGGGTGGACATTAATAAACCAACGACATAATAATCTTTTATTGCCTATGTCTTATACTACCCTATAAATATCATTTCATGTAAGGTCAATTTTATTGAGTATATTGCTACCAAAATAACAGACAAACTCATATAGTCTGGTCTTACTTTAGCACTAGTCAAGCATTTTGAATTTCTACCAAGAAAAAGATACTATAAATTTCCCACATAATAGCAGGACAGAATTTTTAATCACATCTTAATCAATTCTATGAAAAAAATATTTTATTATTATTATCATTATTATTAAAAAAAAAATATGTACGTTAAAATTATATATTTAAAAAATAAACATGTAATAATATTAATAATGAAGATTTTTAATTTGCAAATAGGCTTTGCAGGGTACAATGACTCAATATTATATGCCCAGAAAACCTTAACTCATTTCATATGCCATCGTTAACACCACACTTTTGTTATTAATGATTTTAATTAAAACAATAAACAGGGCGTAACTGCTTTAGACGTAAAACTCAACCTTTAATCTTTGACTACTACTAATAATATTATGGAAGATCTAATGGAGGGTAAATCTTGCTATCCACCTAATAATTGTTGATAATTATATTAAAATTTTAGAGCATGCCTATCATATTAACTGATCTTACTCAATAATATGTGTAATATGTGTGGTGTGTTAATAATCAATGTAAATGCATCTTTACTCCAAATTTGTTATGTATTGAGATATTGTTACTTAATAATATGTGTAATATGTGTGATGTTTTAATAATCAATATAAATGCATCTTCACTCCATATTTGTTATGTATTGAGATATTGTTCTAAATGCAAATTGCATTGAAAACCATTAATTTTTTCAAAGTATAAACATTGTAATTAAAAATATATATGCAACTTTGTAAATTCTGTTTTTTTTTTTTCACAATAAGTTTAGAAATAATATATTTATATTAATTTCCAAATTTAAATATATTGTGCAGCTATAATCAAATTATTTATAAATAATGACATAGGAAAAAAATGGATGAGCCCAATTTGCAGGATGTATAAAAGTTCCCAGTAACATGCATTGCTTAAGTAGGGAAGAATGACTGAGAAAGAAAATGGATGACATAAGTTTTGCAGGGGATATTAGAGGACTTTGTGGTTCATCTGAGAATTAAATTTGGAATTTGGACTACCTTGGAATGTTCCAAGATATTTTATATATCGACACAATTTACATGTGATACTTCGACACAATGGTATTTTCAACGTTTGTATATATTGCATCATATCATTATTGTAATGATATTGAAAATAATATACATTTATTGTGTAAATCTCATTTTTGCAATTGTATTTTAAACTTTTGTATATATCGTGTCATATTATTACTGCTAAAAAAATACACATTCTCTGTCCAAATCTTTAAAAGAAAATGATATAATTTGGAGTTTTTTTTGCATGAGGTAATTTTTTTATATAAATTTTTCATTTGTATGATTTAAATTGGGGTTTTATATATAGATTTAGATCTTTAAAAGCATGAAACATTTGAAGAGTTCACACTTCAAACCTATTATTCCAATAATTATTAAACAAATTTAACAAGAAAATAGGTTAAAAAAACCTGCCAAACTTAAAATAGATAGACTACTCGCACCCAATTCAATATTTGGATCTGTCATTGTAATAGGACTCACTTCACTAGTAAGATTATACAGGGAAATACTTGCATTTCTCTCCCACAAAGTACAAGGTACATAAATTAAATTAATATGAAAAAGGAAATACAACTAGCTTATACCATGCTCGATTCTACATTTGTCGTTGTTGCGATGATGCTCCATCCTCCCTTTTCCAGCTCCTCCATTAGACCCTTCCATTTCCCCACCGTGTACAATGCTTTCACAAGTTTCCTTTCCTACAGATCAACTGACCATTTGGTGCAGCTCTCCACCAATGTAGGTCCCACTCTCTGCATGCAAACATCAAGAAAGTTTACTAATGAACTATGTAATTGATCCAATAGTTCCCTAAATTCACTAGATGTGCAATCTATACTCTTGCACAGTTTGTAAGATGCGTTCCCAGCCGATATATTCTTCCATTACTCAAATTCTCATTCATTTTCAATCACCTCAACCTGATATTTACTCTCTTCTGCGAGATTATTGATTGCTTCAACTGCCTATTGCATAGTTGTGATATCTACGGACTCTCAAGGTACTACGCTCAAGGATTCGAATAGACTATCTACAACTTCACTCAACAAGCTATCGGTTTCTTGATCAGAATCATCAACCAAATCCACGAATTCATTGCATGAAAGTATGTTTTTAAAAAACTTCCTCCCTCAGTGGGAGACAATTGGAATCTTGAAGGGTTCTAGTTGATGGCACCATTCTAGATGCAATTCCTTAATCACTGGAGACAAAGTGTCAGCTAGAGTATTAGTGCCATCTACAGATAATAATGAGCATTGACTAAAATCAACCAAACTTAGCAAATGAGCCATCCGAATAGATGATCTCAATCCAACGTCTGATAGGCAATCGACACCCTTCAGAGAGAGGCAAGTTAACCAAGGTAAACCTGCAGAAGAATGAACAAAGGTAGCTTGCAATAAATGATATGAATAAGCGCATCCACACATGCCCAATTACAATACCTCTAGATTAGTTGTTGAACATTCTTGAATGAGCTTGGTAAGATCTTCCTCTGGTATAAGGGAGCAGTTTGGAATGCAAATTTGTGTTGGAGACCCTGTAATGAATAATCTTAAGGTTCGAGGAGTCATTTTATGCAATTCACAAAAATAAGTACAAATTATGTTCTTGGTTGAATCAAGAATTCCTTCCGGCATCTCAATATGTTCAACATGTTTTCACAACAGGTATAAACATAAATCATATAGCCAAGAAGGTATAACTTGGGTCACAAAGTTTGTGTCCCTAGAAGGCTTCCATTCATTAACTAAAGAAACAAGGTTGTCATTGCTAGAAAGCTTTTCTTGACGAGAATTGGGCTAGGACCTTTGCTGAGAAGATGATGGTTCACCATTTTGAGGATTGAAATATATAAAATATGAAGCCCGCCTTTGGGTTGTCAAAAGAAACCTCTATCTTAATGTAATTCTATTATGATTTCGAGGAGGATCATTCTTGTCAATTACACTTTTTTTCAACGACATTAGCACTGGAAATCATCTCCAATAGGATTAATTTGAATTGCAGATGGAACAATTTCATTATTCTCTGTTAAGTCCATTTGGTGAGAAGATGTAATTGCAGTAATTCCTTCTTCTGCATCAGTAACTAATAGTTAAAGCAAGCATTGCATAATTGGTCGTTTCCATCGGTTCCTTGCTAAGTAAAGCCACCACATATAATAGTCACATTATTTGTGAGGTCCCCTCAGTCAAGTCTGCATATACTTCAGGCTCACTAGAGATAAAGATGACGAAAAAGAAACGTTGATAAAAAGTTTCGTGTGTTCATTTTTTATGGTTTGGAATGATGAAAATAGATCGAGGAGATTGGTTGGGTTGAACATCGTTTGCCCAGCCAACTCCATATGGAAAATGAATTTTGGCATAAAAATGTATTTGAGAAATTAAATAGTATTGTAGGTGAGTATTTCTTATCTATTTCCTTATCAATGGTGTAACTTTATGATTTGACACAATGTTGTGTAGATGACACATGATGCAACTTTAAACAATGCCATAATATGATATGTAAAGACAAATATAAAAGAGGGAGGGCCTCTTACATCTTTTCTGATGTATGCCTTGTATCTTCAGGGTGATTTCATCTTGATCTCTAGGGGTGATCTCTTTTTGTTGATCTTATCTTTTTTGGTAGTATGGTTTTGATTTCTTCTTGGTTGTGTCCAGTAAGAAATTTATTGCTACATGTAGATATCGCCAATGTAAATGGTAAAACATATATTCTAAGACCATCACAGGATTCTATCAACCTACACAAGTTTTTTTTTAGGCCTACTTAAACCAAATTCAATAGTGGCTATGTATATATCAGATGCTATGAGTATGAATATATCTCAACTGACTATGTAATGTATATTTGATTATTCATGAATAACAAGATACAATTTTCTTTCTCTTTCTGAAAAAATACAAAAGATAGGGGAAAAATCTATTATTTGATGTAACATTATACAAATGACACAGGATGCGACCCGAAACAATGTCATAATAGGATATGTAAAGAGAGATTTAAAAGAAAGAGGAACTAATAAAAATGTATGAGGATCTTGAGTTCTCAACAGGTCTTTATGATGAGATAGAGAAATTTTGTTCAAACAATTTAGGCTAGGGAGAATGCTCACAATAGAAAATTGTGTCTTGATTTTTCACATTAAAAAAATAATATGATGACAAACTACTTGGTTTAAATATCATTTGAAAGTCATTGCGACTCATTTATTCCTTTGCTAGGAGAATGGTGTCAATGTGAGCTTGTGTCTTGATTTGGTACATTGCCAAAATTTTAAAATGACATGATGTCAAACTATTAAATTGGCTTAAATATATTTTGAGAGTGACTTCAACTTGGTTATCCTCTTTAGGGTTTGATTAAAACTATGAGAATCCTTAAATAATATTTGGTAGGTGCGTCTGTCTTTTCTTTCTATTTATTATGCATTTTTTGATATTATTATTGATATATTTCTTAAATGTAATATTCCTAATTAGCCATGGCTAATTGGAATATTCGATTTTGTCCAATTTTTGCCTTCTATAGTTATTTGTGAATAAAAAAAAAGTGAGGACGGGGGACATAACTCACTTTAAGAATAAAAAGTCACTTCCTAGTAGCATAACCTTGTGACTTAAAGGGGAGCCAAGGGGGCCAAAGGGGGACGCAGAAACGGGGCCCACGTAGACACATGGAGGGACTGCGTAGGAGGGAAGAAACACGTGGGAAGAGGGGAATCATGCAAGAGGAGGTAAGCCTAGGGATTGTGAGAGGCAAAGGCTATAAAATAGAGAGGAGCCCCCTCATTTTGGATCATTCAGTTATGTGCATTTTGAGCTAGACATTTCGACTTCTGAGCATGCTAGCTGTTTAGCTGGTCTGCAACACTGTTTAGTGCATTGAGTGTCTCCGTTCGAAGATCTCACCCTTAGCCCCGGGGGACTTCGAGTGCCTGCTCGGGCAAGGTATTTCCATTGGCATTTCAACAGTAGTTTCATCAACATTTCAGTAGCAGTTTCATCAGCGTTTTGGAGGACTGCGCAACACTGGGAGAGGGACACAGTTCTTTCTGGCAGTAGTGTTGGATTGGGGTTTTTTTGCAGGAGGATTTACATTGGGTGATTGAGCAGGGAACCAGCCCTTGCATCTTGGAGAAATTTTGGCAGAGTTTCAGGCATAGTTCTGGAGGGGTTTCTTCAGTGGCAGCGCAGAGCATTGAGGGTCTGCGTAGAACCCCAAGGGGGTGATTTTTGGGGGTCATCTATTCTAGGAAAGCTTTCTGGGTTTTTCTGGGTTTCTTGAGTAGAGTTTGATTCCAGAGTTTCAGCAGTTTCCGAGGAGGGGAGTAACCCCAAATCATTATTTGTTTTATAGCAGCAACAACAACACGACAGTTCTCCAACAACATCCACACAGAGAGGCCATTCCTTGTTATTCTGAGTGTATTTCTTCACTTGAATTATGCAAGTCAAGGTGCCATTTATCTAATCACCTCTTGTACTCATTTTATTGCTCAGTATAACAAAATGGCTTAGCATTTCTTGAGTATCTACTTATATTTCCTGTTTACACTATTATATGTTGTACCGCTGTTATTTTGTCAGTTTTGGGTTATTATATCATTTGCATGTATTTGGTTGGATTTTTTGCTGAGCTTTGAGGAATATTCCAGGATAGGGATATTACAGTGGTATCAGAGCATAGATCTGGCTCAACCTATGGAGCTAGAAATCTATGACACCGGGCGAAAAACCCTACATTTGTTACAGAGGTAGGAGATATAGAGACACTGGACGTAGGTTGGAGAATACCTACGGAGAGGGAGACTGTGTTCCTGTGGCGGATACAGAATAAGAGGAACCTGTGGTAGACGCAGAACAGAGAGAGCCAGTAGTGGATGCAGAGTAGATGGCAGACGAGGACAGAAGAGATTTGCGGATATGCTCCTCAAATTATTGTAGGATCTGTCGAGGCAGATTGAGGTGATGGGGTAGAGATTCACGACAGTAGAGGCCAGATAGCGTGAGAGCCCACGAGTTTTTCAGATTGGTGAGGGATCAGGTGCATCCCATCATTTGCCAGAGCAGCGTGATATTGCGCAGCAGGTGGCCTCGCATGCCCCTACACACTCTACCATGCCCACGTTCTTATGAGCAAACACGGGGGTCGGAGCCCAGCAGGAGGCAGAGCCTAGCCATATGGGCCATTATTTTGTAGAGTACCAGGCATATGGGTAGGAGTTCAGGGATGCTCTTTCATTCAGAGACTTTGTTCAACTCCAGCGGGATAGTAGACCCCGCGATCATCACAGAGGGAACCAGCATTACCATGATGGTGACACCCACCGTGCAACGAGTAGATTCCACTTGCCTATGTTTGATGGTTCATCAAACAGTTCGGCGATGTCTTGGGTGGAGAAGCTGGACATTTATTTCCAGCTCAACTAGATGTCAGAGGTAGAGGCCATCAAGCTGGCAACATTGCATTTGGATGGCGAGGCCCAGGACTGGTGGTTTCACGGGATGGTTACACTCAGGCACTCTATACTGACGACATATGCGGAGTTTACCAGGAGATTGATGGAGTGATTTGATCGGAGGGATCTAGAGCATCATTTTGTTGAGCTGACGAGGCCCAAATAGACAGGGAGCCCAGAGACCTACATTGCAGATTTCTTGAGGGTCTCCGTGATGGTGCCCGACCTCTCCACGGCACGGAGGGTCTATATGTATGATGAGGGTTTAACAAAGCCACTTCGGGGTCTAGTCCGATCCACTAGACCAGCTACGCTCCAGGACGCTATCAGCAGGACCCGGGACTTATAGGATGTCTTGCCGAGGACCCGGACACCTTACCCCCAAAGACAATCTTTTCAGTCTAAGGGGAAGGATGTGAGGATTCCACCTCCGAAGGGGAATCCAGGACAAGTGGAGATTGAGGACGATGTCAAGAGGGAGCTGAAGAAGAAGCGATTGTGCTTCACATGCTAGGAGCCGTGGGCACCGGGACATAGATGTGCTGCTGGCAAAGCACATTTTATTGAGGTCTTCTCCGAGAGCAGTGGAGAAGAGGATGACGAGGAGGATGTGGAGGCAAGAGATAGCCATGCCATACAGGGACATTTTCCACCTCCACCACCAGCAGTAGGTGGTGCATATTTTGCACCCACTGGAGGGGCCCTTGCAGCGTTGCGAGGAGTTCCCAAGTATCTGACGCTACGTGTACGAGGGACAATACGTGGCCGGCGCGTATCATTTTTGGTTGACAGTGGGGCAACCCACAACTTCATCGATGCACAGATGGTTGAGCGGAGAGGTATTCAGATAAAGAGCTTTGATGGGTTTTCAGTATTGGTCCCAGGAGATCAAACCATGACGTGTGCTCGTTATGTTCCAGAGCTTTAATGACGATGGGCACCTACACATTTACTGACCACTTTTTCATGGTCAATATCCCGGACACCAACATGATACTGGGTGTTCAGTGGCTTATTACTCTAGGGAAGGTCACGACGGATTGTAAGACCCTAGAGACGGAGTGGGATGATGAGAAGACAGGGAGGCATGAGAAGATACGGGGACAACACACATATCTGCCTCAGACTGTGTCAGCTCATCGGATGGAGGCAGTCTTCCGGAAGGGAGACATAGAGTGGGTGGTGGAGCTGTGTGCATCAGAGGCAGGGATTACAGGGCAGGCGATACATTTAGAGATACAGTCCATCCTTGATCGGTATGCCATAGTGTTTGGGGAGATTCCACGAGGACAACCACCGGATCGGGGGTTTGAGCACACTATCGAGCTTGAGTAGGGCATACATGCAGTGATCACTACCCCCTATAGGCACCCCAAGGCCTATCAGGATGAGATTGAGCAGGCTATCCAGGAGTTGCTGGCTCTTGGGCACATTCGACCGAGCATGAGTCCTTTTGCTTCTTTTGTGGTGTTGGTGAAGAAGAAGGACGACACATTGAGGATGTGCATTGACTATAGGGCCCTAAACAACGAGACCTTGAAGAATAGGTACCCCAATACCCAGGATCGATGAGCTGATGGACGAGTTGAGGGGAGCACGATTCTTCTCAAAGATTGATTTGAGATCTGGGTACCATCAGATTCGCGTGAGGGAGCAGGACATTCCCAAGATTGCATTCATGTGTCACTATGGGCACTTTAATTTCTTGGTGATGCCTTTTGGGCTAACCAACGCCCCCGCTACATTTCAGTCCTGCATGAATCACATCTTCCGTAGTCACTTGAGGAAGTTTGTGTTGGTATTCTTTGATGACATTCTCATTTACAACAGGACTTGGGAGGAGCATCTCTAGCACATTGAGACGGTATTGCATATCTTATAGGAGCAGCAGTTCTATGCCAAACTCTCCAAGTGCGAGTCTGGGTTGACGGAGATGTTGTATCTTGGACACATCATAGGGGTGGATGGAGTGAGAGTCCACGAGGAAAAGATCAGGGCCATCAGAGAATGGCCGAAAACAAGAAATGTGATGGAACTTCGAGGGTTCATTGGCATTTGTACTTGCTACAGGAAGTTTGTCAAAGGTTTCTCGCAGCTTGCTGCACCCCTGATAGATTTGACGAGGAAGGGGGCATTCAGTTGGTCAGATACGATGCAGCAAGCCTTTGATAGGCTCAAGGAGGTTATGTGTAGCTGCCCAGTGCTTGCGTTTCCAAACTTTACGCATCCATTTGTTTTGGAGTGTGATGTGTCAGGAGAGGAAATCGACTCAGTGTTGATGCAAAGAGGTCACCCTATAGCCTTTGAGAGCCGGAATATCCTTCTGCATTAGAGGTTATATTCTATATACGACAAGGAGATGCTGGCCATAATGCATGCGTTGTCTAAGTACCGACAATATTTGGTGGGTAATAGGTTCAGGGTGAGGACTGATCACAACAGCCTCAAGTTCTTTTTGGAGCAGAAGTAGCTACAGGATGGCAACAGAAATGGATCATCAAGATCCAAGCATATGACTTTGACATTTAGTATGTCAAGGGTAAGAACAACGTGATAGCAAACACCCTTTCACGTAGACTAACCATGTTGTATCTTATGAGCTTGGATACAGACTGGAGGGCTCGACTCTTAGTAGAGTACTCCAAGGACAGGTTTGCATGTGAGGTTTTGGATGGGCAGGTGGCAGATGACAGGTGGACAGGATCTTCTTGACTGAGGGGTCTCAGCTCAAGAAGAAGATACTCTAGGCATCACATGATTCACCATTGGCAGGACATTAGGGGTTTACCAAAACCTACAGGGCCATTAGGGAGAGGTTCTCATGGAAGGGGCTCAAGGAGGACGTACTCTAGCACATCCGGGAGTGCGATGTTTGCCAGAGGAACAAGGGAGAGATGAGCCATCCCACAAGATTATTGCAGCCTCTTCCCATTCCAGAGGGGAAATGGGAGAGTATTTCGATGGACTTCATCATAGGGTTGCCCATGGTACAGGGCAAGGATTGCATCTTTGTCGTCGTTGACTGACTAACGAAGTACGCACACTTTTTTCCCTATCCGCACACTATACAGCAGCACAGGTGGCTGAGCTGTTCTTTAGAGAGATCTTCAGGCTACATGGTCTTCCTAAGACCATCGTCAGTGATAGGGACAACCGTTTCATGGGCGGGTTTTGGCAGGAGCTTTTCCGGTTGGTGGGGACGGAGTTGACACCGAGTACCAGTTATCACCCACAGATGGATGGGCAGACAGAGGTAATTAACAAGTGGCTAGAGGGCTACTTGTGTAACTATGTCAGTGGGCAACAACGAGCATGGTTGAGGTGGCTGCATCTAGGGGAGTACTACTACAATACTTCACATCACATGTCCATTGGTACGTCACCATTCTATGCCTTATATGGGTATCATCCTTTATCTTTTGCTGACATGATGTTTGGTGATAGCAAGGCTCCCAGAGCCAAGATTTGGATCCAAGAGAGTCAAGATATTCTCCGAGCTCTCAAGGATAACATGGCTACAACACAAAACCAACAGAAGTTGTATGCCAACAGGGTTCGGGTAGAGAGACAGTTCGAGGTAGGGGACATGGTCTACTTACAAATACAGCCATATCGACAATCGTCACTAAAGCAGAAGGGGGCTGAGAAGCTCAAGCCCCGCTTTTATGGGCCGTACAGGGTGATACGCAGGGCTGGACAGGTTGCATATTAGTTGGAGCTGCACCAAGGCAGCAAGATTCATAACGTTTTTCATGTATCATGCCTGAAAAAGGCATTGGGGTAGCAGGTGACAGTCAGATGAGCTACCACCCATGGATGACGAGGGGCATTCGGTATTACAGCCGGAGGCTATCATTGATACCAGGGAGAGGCAGCTGTAGAGCAGGACGGTCCGGGAATTCTTGGTGAGGTGGAAGAATTTGCCAGATGAGGATGCCACTTGGGAGAGTGAGAAGATATTGCAGCATCCATCACCTCATTTGCTCAAGGACAAGCAACATTTTGCCAGGGGAGACTGTAATATTCCTAATTGGCCATGGCTAATTGGAATATTCAATTTTGCCCAATTTTTGCCTTTTATAGTTATTTGTAAATAAAAAAGTGAGGATGGCGGACATAACTCACTTTAAGAATAAAAAGTCACTTCCTAGTCGCACAACGTTGTGACTTAAAGAGGAACCAAGGGGGCCAAAGGGGGATGCAAAAATGGGACCCACGCAGACACATGGAGGGACTGCACAAGAGGGAAGAACACGTGGCAAGAGGAGAATCACGCAGGAGGAGGTGAGCCTAGGGATTGTGAGAGGTAGAGGCTATAAAGTAGAGAGGAGCCCCTCATTTTGGATCATTCAGTTATGTGCATTTTGAGCTAGTTGTTTCGACTTCTGAGCACGTTGGTTGTTTAGCTAGTCTGCAGCACTGTTTAGTGCATTGAGTGTCTCCGTTCAGAGATCTCACCCTTAGCCCCGGGGGACTTCGAGTGCCTGCTCAGGCAAGGTATTTCCTTTGGCTTTTCAGCAGTAGTTTTATCAGCATTCCAGCAGCAACAGTGTTTTGGAGGACTGCGCAGCACTGGGAGAGGGACGCAGTTCTTTCCAGCAGTAGTGTTGGATTGGGGTTTTTACAGGAAGATTTACACTGAGTGATTGAGCAGGGGACCAGCCCTTGCATCTTAGAGGATTTTGGCAGAGTTTCAAGGAGAGTTCTGGTGGGGTTTCTTCAGTGGCAGCGGAGAGCATTGAGGGCCTGCGCAGATCCCCAAGGAGGCGATTTTCGGAGGTTGGCTATTCCAGGAGAGCTTTCTGGGTTTTTCTGGGTTTTTGAAGTAGAGCCCGATTCCAAAGTTTCGGCATTTTCTGAGGAGGGGAGCAGCCCCAAATCATTATTTTATTTCTAACAGCAACAGCAGCACGACAGTTCTCCAACAACATTCACGCAAAGGGGCCATTCCTTGTTATTCTGAGAGTATTTCTTCACTTGCCTTGTGCAAGTCAAGGTGCCATCTATCTGATCACCTCTTGTACTCATTTTATTGCTCAGTATAATAAAATGGCTTAGCATTTCTTGTGTATCTGCTTATATTTCCGATTTACATTATTATATGTTGTTCCACTGTTATTTTATCACTTATGGGTTATTATATCATTTGCACGTATTTGGTGGGAGCTTTTGCTGGGGTTTGAGGAATATTTCAGGTTAGGAATATTACATGAATTCTCAAATTGAAAAGTTATCATAAGAAGAGTTTGATTGATAAGTCATCTTATAAGCATCAACATCATGACCAACATTGTCAATACCAACATAATGAGGCCTTTTTTACTAACAATCTCTAACTCTCCTCAAGATTGGAGCACGATGTTAGGAGGCACACACATATGAACACCTCAATCTCTCAAGGCACATACCCCATCCAAATTTTCATAAGGTATGTCCTTCTAGGACTTATTCTTATCTTGAATTCCAATCCTTGAAGAATATTAGTCCTCTTTGACTACTCTTCTCTTGGATTCCCTACCACATTCTCAAAGAGTATCGATCCATGAGACTACTACCTCTCTTGGATTCCCAATCCTCAAGGAGTACCAATCCCAGATGCTTATCAATCCTCCATTCCCCATTCTCCCTCCATGGCCTTCATTAGACATATGGTTGTTAGTCCTGGCCTAGTGCATGACAAATGGAGAAAAGAATATAGTGTCCAATATCACTCCCTCTCAATTAGAGAGGAGATATCAACAAGTCCAAGTTTGATTCTTAAGTACTCAAGCTTCTTATTCGGGAGAGACTTCGCCAAAATATTAGCTACTTGTTCGTTAATGGAGATGTAATGTAGATTCATGACCCCATCTTGCACCAAGCTTCGAATGTAATGATATTTATTATTGATATGTTTTGTCCCGACATGAAATATTGGGTCCTCAATCAGTCTTATATTGCTTTGGTTATTACAACATATTGTGGAAGGGTCCAATAGTCCTTCAAACAAATGTGATAGCAACTTTCTCAACCAAACAACTTATCTTCCAACTTCTCATGTTGCAATGTATTCTGCTTCATCACTACTTAATGCAACTGAATCTTGTTTCCTACTCATCCACGAGATCATAAAGGATCCCAAACTAAAACATCCAATAGTAGTGTGTCTTCCATCTGTCTCAATGCCACCATAATCAGAGCATGTATAGCCTAATAGCTAAATTTACTTACCAACATATCTCAAGCAGTGATGTATAGTTCCATGAATTTACCTTAGAATGTGTCTAGCTGTTATCCAATGATCATGTCTTGGCTCCATCTGGAATTGACTAGGAACATTTACTACAAAGCATATATCGGGTCGAGTATTCACAAGATACATTAAGGATCCAATTAATTGTCCGCAATGTGTAGGATCAATAAGGCTTGATTATGAAATTCTTAACTTCTTTAAATTTGTAATCGTTGGAGTGGTCATTGGTTTGTTGTCCATCATGCCAAACTTATGCAATATTTTGATCACGTATTTTCTTTGTCCAAGATAGATTTCACCTGGTTTCTGCTATACCTCCAATCCCAAGTAGTAATGCATAAGCCCAAGAAACTTCATGTCAAATTTAGTTGTCAATTGCTTCATGCATTCTTGAATATGATGCTTTGCACCTGTAACAAGTAAGCATCCACATATAGTAGTATAATTACAGGTTCATTCTTGACTACTTTAATGTAAAGTTTTCAATCTGCAAAACTCTTGACAAAGACAAGTCTTGGAAGATATGCATCATTCTTGTGTACCGAGCTCTAGGGGCTTACTTCAAACTATATATAGTTTTATTTAACCTACATACATGTGATTCCCTATTGTGGATTTGGAATCCCTAGGGTTGTTCAATGTAGACTTCCTCACCTATTGTTACATTCAGAAAGGTTGTTTTAACATACATCTCTTGAATGTTCCATCCCATAGTGGCATCCAAAGAGATTAATGATCTAGTGGTTGGATGTCTAGTTGTAGGAGCAAAGGTTTCTTCATAGTTAACTCCTTCCTTTTGGGAGAAGCCTCTTGCTACAAAAATTGCTTTGTATTTGTCAATGCTCCCATCAAATACATGTTTAATTTTGTAAATCCATTTAGAAGTGACAATATATTTTCCATTTGGTCTAGGAACAATTTCCCAAACATCATTTTTCATAGAACAATATTCTTCTCGCATAGTTTTTCTCCATTCTTGATGTTTTGTTGCTTCCTCATAAGTAGATGGTCCTGCTTCTTTTCTACTTCTTGCTTTCTTTGAAAGTTCCTCTTATTGTTCCATGTCCTTTGGCTTCCTAAAGAGTTTTTCTTAACCAGGATGGTCTCTTATGAGTCTCTAAAATGACGACCTGCAACAAGGTTCACTTGGTCCTTCAACACCTTTGTGATTTATTCTAGGTTCTCGATTATTGTCATGTTCCAATATTTCTTCAAATATTGGAACTTATTCTTCATCAGATTCGATAATAATGTCCTTGGATTTCTTATATGCAATGCTTTCATCAAGGTAACATCTTTGCTAACTTCAATTTCTCACTCTTCCTTGATGTAGATTATATAAGCTCTGGATGATGTATTGTAACCAACAACTATGCCTTTCATGCTTGCAGGGTCTAACTTCTTTCTTTTGTCTTTTGGAATGTGAATATATATAATATATATTATATATATATATATATATATATATATATATATTTATATATAGATATATATAGGACATCCAAATATTCGAAGATGGTCAACATTGGGCTTCTTTCTTGAGAATGATTCTTCTGGAGTTTTGACATCAAGAATTTTGTGAGGACTTCGATTTTGAATATATATTGTTGTCACTGTTGCTTTTCCCCATAAGAACTTTGGCAAGTCTTGATCATGAAGCATGGCTTGTTGAAAATATTAGCGACAAAAGGGTTCCTTGATTTGTGCCTTAATCTTAGTAGCCAAAATGAGTTCCTTCTTGTGCATGACTTGAGTTCCTAAAATTTAGGAGATTCCATATAAATTAGGAAGAGTTCGTAGAATTTAGGAATCAATCCCTAAAAATTAGGATGAGTTGGGATGCAGTTAACTGATGTGTTGAAATTGAAGGTCAAGTTCTTGATTTTCTATTGTGAGTTAATTGAGGGAAAACATGAGTGATTGGTTTTCAAGTGGTTGACATGAAATATGACAAGTTGCATGAGAAGTTAACTCATGCTAACTCAATCAATCACAAATGCATTCCTTAATTATAAACTCATTAATTTTAACCATTCGAGTTTCCTTTAAAAGGAGAAAAAAAAGGCACAAGTTTAATCATTATTTTGGTGAGCACGAGTTGGTGATACCAAGCAATAGAAGCACAAGTTTGTGCGTGGAGCTTGTGAGAGGAAGAGTGTGCAAGAGAAGCTTGTGCACAGGTTGGTAGAGGGTAGCAGAGATCAATAGTCTTGCAAGGGTTTCAAGCTTAGATCAATAAAGGAAGACAAGTGTGTCTTTCATATTGAAACGGTAACAACCCTGGGTTAAAAGTTCATGTAATAAATTTAATAAAGGCAAAAATAAGACCAAGGTCATGGGATATGTATTCTGTTGTCACTCACTGCTTCATAAAGTTATTAGTTGCCCAGAGTGCAGAAAAGCAGTGAATTTTGAAGCCATTTCCCAAGCCACAGAAGCTCCCAAAGTTTAATCAGTCCCTCTCTATTGCATAGTGCTCGTGATAAGCTTTCCAACAGTATGTGGAACTCCAAAAATGGACTTCTAGATTAGAAGTTGGAGGAGTTTTAAAGTTGCCCTTGAAAGCTAGAAAACAAAGGGAAATAGCCCAAAGGAAAAGGCTCATTGCAAATCGGAATTGGAGCTTCCTTCGACAGCAAAGGAAGGCAGTAAGATCAATGAAAGTCAGCTATCGACGAGACCAAGGCAGAGCGCAAATCACAGTCGGCAATCGGATGGCCCACAACGCATAGCGTATCAGTGGTTCATGATGTTGAACGCCGATATCGCATATCAACGATCGCAGGCGCAAAGAGTTGCACACAGGCAAAGGGTCCTGAACATTTCCGAACGTCGATAAACATTAAAATCGTCAATAATTCGGGCCCTCAGTGTTAAGGCACCGAGAGGGGCCAATTTGATTTAACAAAGAAAATCAATGAAAAACTAAGGGCAGACAAACCCCCTTTCTCTCTCCTTTAGGGGGCCACGTGGCAGAATATTAAAGGTCTCGCATATCGCACTTCTCGCAACATCAGTGACCAGTGATTCAGGATATGACCGGGGTTAAAAAAAACTGTGAAATGGAAATTCGTCGATATAGTGTTAAATTGTCAGGGAAGGCCGAAATCATTTAACAAAGGAAATCGACGCAAAACAAGGACAAGCGAGCCTTTTCCTCTCTCCTCCAGGGGGCCATGTAGCGGACTACCATTGGTCCTCACAAATGACATGGCAATTGACGTCATCATGACATGGCAATATGGAGGTGACGTGGTAGCATGGAGGACACATGGCACACAGATTCGACATTTTCAAGGGTTCTATGGGGGCATTTCCGGGTGACATGTGTCACCACTCACAAGATGACATGTGGCAAGGATGATGTCACCCATCACATATCGGTAATCGGAAATCGCACAAAGCAAAGTCTTTCTTCCGTCGAAGTTCCTTTTGAGATGTGATTGCGATATGCGAAAGATCCCCATAGATATGATATTTTATGTGTCATAATTTATGAAAATTTTGCGTCCGGACAAGTCGGACCGTGCTATGCAAAGAAGTGGATGGGTCTCTCCCTCTCTAGTGTTGCGATTGTGATATGCGAAAGATTCCCCCGGATGCAATATTTTATGTGTCATGCTTTATGAAAGTTTCGTGTCTAGACAAGTCGCCTCGTGCTATGAAAAGAAGTGGATGGGTCTCTCCCTCTCCTGTGTTGCAATTGCGGTACCCCGGGTGGGCCCAGTCCCGCAAATCAGTGATCACAGGTGTCAAGGGGTGTTATCAAAGGCAAACACTATAAACTACTGGTGTGCGGGATTATAATTAACAAAGGAAAAAAGCTCCCCGGACAGGAGTCTAAAGGCCTTAGCACCCGAGGGCTAAGCACCTGGTTCAAGCCCCATGTCATATGAAGGAAATTACAGAAAGGGGCCGAAGTAAAGGGGTTAAAGTAGATCGGAAGGTCCCATCCTGTAAACACTGATTTAAGAGGAAAAGTCCTGCTGTCGTAAGGCCCCGAGCACATGGTACAGAGTTTTAAGACGGATGGGTCGGTAACTGAAAGCGTTGAATGAAGTAGTGGCATAGCGGTAAACCAATAAGAGGGACTCAAGAAGACTTAATGGCACAACATGGTGCTCCTCTCCTATACACATCAAAAGACTATTGAGAGGGGCTCCATTTTTACTCTGTGACAGACACTCACAGTCGACCCACTCCCTACTCCAGAGAACGAGCTATTCAGGTAGTTAAGGTGGAAGTGATAGGAAACAATCGAACAGCAGGAGAAGCACATCACAACTGAGACTTGGCTTGACCAGAGGCCTTTCACAGGAACAACAAAGGGGACACTTCCTCCATCATCTTTCAATGTTCCTATTTCTTTGCATTATTTTGTAATTTTTGTTTGTTTCCAAGAAAGGGATCAAATCCTTAGAAATATTTTTGGGTAGCAAGAGCTATCACAGGCCAAGGCAACTAGTACATCAGATAGTTGGCCTTTGGTTGAGATATTTTATAACTATAATCTAAGCTCCCCCTCTTCTTATAAATAGGGGGAAGCAACACTTTAACGAGATTCCAGAATTTTGCACCCATGGGGGCTTGAATTCTGAGATGCCACTTTTGGTTCTATTTGCTTATTCATGGGGGACTTGACTGATGTTGTACTGAATGTTATGGACTGGTTATTTGGACCCTCTAAGTATGAATGAAACTTTCCTGGTGATTCCAAGCAGATTAATGTGCAGTATGTTTCCTCTTTGTAAATCTCATTTCATTTGTGTTTTCCCTTCTCTGAAGTAGTGTAATGAAGTTTTTGGTTTCTCTTTGATTCATGGATTTATCTAGGCTACTAAATAGAGAACAATACATGTGTTATATTACATATTTACTTGTGTTATTCAATAGACCATAATACCTGTAGTAATTACAGATTTATTCGTGTTATTCGATTAACCTACAGTACTTGTGTTAGCCCAAATTTACTCATGTTGTTGGTAGATAATGGTTCCCATGTTATATCTGGCATGAAACCTTAATTAGCACCCTGCTATTTCTACCATTTCACCTCCTCCCTCTTCCATATTTCTGCTGGAACATTGTTGCAGAGGATTCTGTTTGTTTACAGCCCTACACATCTATCTCCCTTCTTTCTCTCCTCCTCTCCACCTTCACTACAACTTCAATTTTATGTTGTCTCATAGTTGTGTGTCGCCCACCAGAAGAAGACATTTCTCTTTGAGATTGCCCGATCTACCCCCCGTATTTGGATCCATGTATTGGCTTGAGTATACCTTAATGAAGGCTTATTGAACCAATCCCTTTTATTATCTTTTACTACGTGACAATTGGAGTGCAATAGAAACCCCACTCATAACCTTCCATGCACTCCTCTATTTAAGATGTCCTAGGCACTGGTCTACAATCAACCCAGAGGTTGTCTCTAAGAGGCTTTCTATGTTTCCTAAGCATTGTTGCTATAGGTGCTAGAAAAAGCCACAACATCTTTCTGGCGTCGTTGCCAGGGAACGGATTAGAATATTTTTACCTAGGTATGACAAATTTTTACATTCCCTTTGTTAGGTGATCAAGGGAAGTGTGGGTTGAAGTCTCTCACCTTGGCGACTCCGAGGTTTCAATTTTATGGTAAACATCTTGGCGACTCCATTGTTTCAATTTTATGGTAAACATCCTGACGACTCCACTATCCATATCTGTATTTGATCATCCTGGCTTTCAAGCAACCCCATACTCACTCTAGTGCTATAGCGGCCAAAAAATTTCCATTCCTTTGAACCTAATATCACTCATCTAGGAAGGTTTTCTAGATGGCCCTTCTTGCATTCCTGGCCAACAAATTTGCCCCACTAGATTTTTCTTCTATTGTTAGTTATCGCAATCATGTCCCTTCGTTTCATGAATGGTATACCTATTTGCCTAGATTCAGTCGGAGCACAGATAAAAGGCCTCACCAACACCTCAAATAATTCCATGAATGCATGGAACAACAGGGTATTTTTCTTGAAGATGTACAAATGAAGTTGTTCATGTATTCTTTAGAGGAGGATGCTAGAGTTTGGTTCAAGACAATACCTCGTCGTAGCATATCTTCCTTAAAACATTTTCATATGGCATTAAATCACTATTGCAAAGAACTATATCCACTGAATTCTCTATTTGAAGATTGATGCACACATTTTAATGATGAATACATTCCCGAGGTCGATAACCCTGCTGAAGATGTTTGTGGAGATCCACTCCAAGAAAACATCTACTTGCATCAAGAAGCATCACCAAATGAGAAATAAAGAGAAGAAGGAAACATCATTGAGCTGCAAATAAACCCTTAGAGGTCTGATTCGACTGAATTTGATGTTCCTCCTTCCTATGATGAATACAACTCTGGTGAAGAATCAAGTAATGTAGATCCACAATGCTTCGAGTCATGGGAAGCTGCACAAGAAGAAGAGGCTCCAGACCACGATGCACATATTTCACCTGAAAAAAAAGATCATGAACCTTCTCCGATTTACGATTCATGTGATTCAAAGGAGGATGAGATGGTCATAGAGGTTCAAAGGGAGTCGTTTACCAGCAAGTGGGAAGCCTACTCCCAGTAGCAAATTTTTCAAGAAGAGCCCGAAGTTGAAGGACCAAGTAATGTATATGATTATTTATTACATAAAGATTCATGTTGGGAATTCTTAGGGGGTCCTCCAGTTTATGACTCTTACAGTTCAGAAGCTGAAGATTCCATTACAGATTCCCAAGAGGGTTGCCCCTTTAAAAAATGGGCAGTAAAAGATCAACAACAAGTTTTTCTTGAAAAATCTAAGGCTGAGGAGCTAAATAGTGTTTGTGGCTATCTTGACCAAGAAGACATTGGTCATTAGCAGATTGTTTGTGAAAAAGAGGCAGCTGCAAACATTCCTTGTCAAATCCATGACCCTGTAGCTGAGTACATGAGCATATGCTTTGGATAGCATCAGAGGTTGTTTCTGGAGTATGCATCAAAGCTTCTTATTTGTAGAATTTCCATGGTGCATGTTTGTTTTATTTTAAAATTTCAGCAACATGAAGGCATTAGGTCCAGCACCTAAATGCTAGCTTGGATCCATTGGAGGGTTGAACTCACTTAGGTGAATTGAGCCCTGTGCATAAGTAGGAATTTATATGAATAAGCTCACTCAATGAGAATTTAATTTATAGTGGTTAGAATTTTTATTTCTGCATTTCAATTTTAGGAGGAAGTGACTTCCTGCAAACAAAGTTTCATGGATATTTTATGTAAGTTCATATATTTTTGAATCCATGCCCAATGATGAAGGATATTGGTCTGTAGGTTCTCATCACCTTGCCAACAAGGCACTGTCCCTAGTTATAGCCAATGTTGTCACTCACTGCTTCATAAAGTTATCAGTTGCCTAGAGTGCAGAAAAGCAGTGAAGTTTGAAGCCATTTACCAAGCCACAGAAGCTCCCAGAGTTTAATCAGTCCCTCTCCATTAGATAGTGCCTATGATAAGAATTCCAACAGTATGTGGAAGTCCAAAAATGGACTTCTGGATCAGAAGTTGTAGCAATTGTAAAGTTTCCCTTGGAAAGCTAGAAAACAAAGGGAAATAGCCCAAAGAAAAAGGCTCACTGCAAATCGCAATTGGAGCTTCCTTTGGCAATAAGATCAGCGATTAGCCGATCACTGATATCGCAAATCGGCTATCGGTGAGACCAAGGCAGAGCGCAAATCGTTATCGGTGGTTAGACACATAGCGTATCGGTGGTTCATGATGTTGAACGTCGATATTGCATATCAGCGATCGCATGCACAAAGAGGTGCACATAGGCAAAGGGTCATGAACATTGTCGTATGCCGATAAACACTAAAATTGTCGATAATCCGAGCCCTCAGTGTTAAAGTTCCGGGAGGGGCTGATTTCATTTAATAAATAAAATCATTGAAAAACTAAGGGCAGGCGGACCCCCTTTCTCTCTCCTCCATGGGGGCATGTGCAGGATATTAAAGGTCCCGTATATCGCACTTCCCACAACATCGACGATTCGGGACATGACCGGGATTAAAATGACTGGAAAATGGAAATTCGCCGATATAGTGTTAAATCATCGGGGAAGGCCGAAATCATTTAACAAAGGAAATTGACACAAAACAGAGACAGGCGAGCCTTTTTCTTACTCCTCCAAGGGGCCACGTGGCAGACTACCATTGGTCCTCACAAATGACATGGTAGTTGATGTCATCATGACATGGTTGTGCAAAGGTGACGTGGCAGTACGGAGGACACGTGGCATGTAGATTCGACATTTTCAGGGGTTCTATGGGGGCATTTTTGGGTGACACATGTCACCACTCACAAGGTGGCACGTGGTAGGGATGACGTCACCCATCGCATATCGGCAATCAACGATTGCACAAAGCAAAGTATTTCTTCCACCGAAGTTCCTTCCGAGCTGTGATTGCGATATGCGAAATATCCCCCAGGATGCGACATTCTATGTGTCACGCTTTATGAAAATTTCGCATCCGAAAAAGTCGGCTCGTGCTATGAAAAGGAGTGGATAGGTCTCTCCCTCTCCCATGTTGCGATTGTGATATGCGAAAGATCCCCTCGGATGTGATATTTTATGTGTCACACTTTGTGAAAGTTTCACATCCGAACAAGTCACCTCACACTATGAAAAGAAGTGGATGTGTCTCTCCCTCTCCTGTGTTGTGATTGCGATACCCCGGGTGGGTCCAGTCCCGCAAATCGATGATCACAGGTATCAAGGGTTGTTATCAAAGGCAAGACTATAAACCGCTGGTGTGCGGGATTATAATTAACGAAGGAAAAAGCTCTCCGAATAGGATTCTAAAGGCCTTAGCGCTTGAGGGCTAAGCACTTGGTTCAAGCCCCATGTCATATGAAGGAAATTACAGAAAGGGGCCAAAGTAAACAGGCTAAAGCAAATTGGAAGGTTTTGCCCTGTAAACACTAATTTAAGAGGAAAGGTCCCACTGTCGTAAGGCCTCAAACACATGGTACAGAGTTTTATAGACGGATGGGTCGGCAGCTGAAAGCATTGAATGAAGTCGTAGCGCAACGATAAACCAGTAATGGGGGCTCAAGAAGACTTAATGGAACGACATGGGGCTCCACTCCTATACACAACAAAGGACTGTTGGGAGGGGCTCCTTTTCTCCAGAGAACGAGATATTCAGGCAATTAAGGCGGAAGTCACAAGAAACAACTGAACAGCAAAAGAAGCACATCACAACTGAGACATGGCTTGACCAGATGCCTTTCATAGGAACAACAAGGGGGGCACTTCCTCCATCATATTTCAATCTTCCTCTTTATTTGCATTATTTTGTAATTTATGTTTGTTTCCAAGAAAGGGATCAGATCCTTAGAGATCTTTTTGGGCAACAGGAGCTATCACAGGTCGAGGCAACTAGTACATCAGACAGCTGGCCTTTGGCTGAGATATTTTGTAACTATAATCTAAGCTCACCCTCTTCTTATAAATAGGGGGAATCAAAACTTTAACGAGGTTTCAGAATTTCGCACCTATAGGGGCCTGAATTATGAGATGCCACTTTTGGTTCTATTTGCTTATTCATGGGGGACTTGACTGATGTTGTGTTGAATGTTATGGACTGGTTATTTGGACCCTCTAAGTATGAATGAAACTTTCATGTTGATTCCAAGCATATCAATGTGCAATATGTTTCCTCTTTGTAAATCTCATTTCATTTGTGTTTTCCCTTCTCTGAAATAGTGTAATGAAGTTGTTGATTTCTCTCTGATTCATGGATTTATCTAGGCTGCTAAATAGAGAACAGTACATGCGTTATATTACAGATTTATTTGTGTTATTCGATTAACATACAGTACATGTGTTAGCCCAGATTTACTCATGTTGTTGGCAGATAATGGTACCCATGTTATATATGGCATGAAACCTTAATTAGCACCCCGCTATTTCTACCATTTCCCCTCCTCCGTCTTCCATATTTTTGCTAGAACATTGTTGCATAGGATTCTGTTTGTTTATAGCCCTACGCATCTATTTCCCTTCTTCCTCTCCTCCTCTTCTCCTTCACTACAACTTCAGTATTAAGTTGTCTCATTGTTGTGTGTCAGCCACCAAAAGAAGACATTTCTCTTTGAGATTCCCTGATTTATCCCCCACATTTGGATCCATGTATTGACTTGAGTCTACCTTAATGAAGGCCTATTGAACCAAGCCCTTTATTATATTTTATTACTTGACAATTGGAGTGCAATAGAAACCCCACTCACAACCTTCCATGCACTCCTCTATTAAGATGTCCTAGGCACTAGTCAGAGGCTGTCTCTAGGAGGTTTTCTATGCCCCTTGAAGCAGTGCTGCTACAGGTGCTAGAAAGAACCACAACATATTCCAAGTTGGATTTTGGACAAAACATCCTAGTGGGTGTTCATTTTCGGTTTATTATGGCTAAGGAAACTGACAAAGACATTCGAAAAGGCTTTGAAAAGGCAAAGAGGCATTAATTGATATTTTATTTATGAAAATAAAGGAAAATAGGAGAAAAGGGAGGTGAAAGGTCACAAAATTGCATGAGAGGAAAATTGAAGGAAAAATTAGGAAAATAGAGGCCTCAATGATAAAAAGGTTTTTGAGGATCATTTCACAACTTTTGTTGGTTAAAATTTTTGTCAATTTCAGTTTTGGATCTCTCTTTATTCTTTCATACTCTTGCACACTTAGAGCATTCTTTGAGCACTCTAGAATTGGAGAAAGGAAAGGAAAGGAAGGACAAGGAAGCAAAGGAAAGCAAGGAAAATTTGGATCAAGCAGCTTCAATAGGAATACTTATAGGTAAATAGGTTACATGTGTTATTTCCTAGTTGGTTTGTGAATGCATGGTACGTGCATGTATGTATTTGGTTCTCTTGTTGTCATTGGCATGGGTTTTTCCAGGTGTGACAATCGTTTCGTCATTGCCTTGCCATTTCTAGATAGCCATGGTGTGTTGTGATTCTTTTATTTGGTTGATCTTTTGATTTCCAGATGGTTTTGGAATCGGGTGAGGTGGTCTCAGGAAAATTCCCATAGGGCCTAGGAGTCCCTTGACCATTTTTGGCGGGATTGCAGTAAAGCCTGAGGGTGTAGACAAGAAATTCTGAGGCATCCAGGCTTGTTTTGGGCCTAGTAATCCCTTGACCAGTTTTGGTGGGATTGTGGTAAAGCTTAAAGTGGAGGTGGTTTAATCTCCAGGAAGCCATGGTTGTTTATGTATAGGTTTTCTTATGTGATCTCTTGGTCGGTTTTGGCGAGATCACGGGAGCATGAGGGGGGAGGTTGTTTAATCTCTGAGAAGCCCTAGTTGTTTTTGTCATGAGTCCCACGTTCATGATTGGAATATGGCATGAGGGTGATTGGTTGAAAGAAATATTTGGTTCAGCCCAATCTATGGTCGGGTGGTACTTGGAAGTCCCTGACTTGATTGGATTTTGAATATGTTAATCAGAGATATTTTCCTCTTGTATTTCATGAGTGCTTGTACTTGTTATCATGTGGATTTTATGGTTGTCCTATCAAGGTTATTGTTTTGGTTATATGTCGATTATAATCATGGTTTCATAACAGGTTCTACTTATGGATCTTGACATGTTTTCATTAGTTGATGAATGGTTATTGAATGCATGAGCTAACAAATATTATTGTAGATATTTTGAGAGGGAATTATACCTTGGTGATTATCATACAAGTTTCAAACCTCTATATTTATATATCACTCATGACTTGTAGATTACATGTTCTCAATATGTTTGACGAAATGACTGTTATGGTTAGGCTTGGTTAGGTCAAGTCTTTGATCAAGTTTGATATGGATGGTTTTGTCTCGTTGTTATTTATGATTATGGAAAGTTTCATTGAGTTATGGGTAGTGGTCTAGAGGCTAACCTGGAATTTAGGCTCAATTTGGGACCGCACCCTCTAAACTGAGGAATTTGGGTCATAACTACACTCGGGTAGGCTTATGCATGCGGTTGGAGGCCCCCAACCACATTGAGGCCTTGTCATGCATGCAGTTGGGAGCCCAAGTCACTGAAAAATCATTCCATCTCAAGGTTTAGGCACTAGGAGTGGTTTTTTGGCTCTTCAGGGTCCTATAGCTCTCGAGGAAGGTCAGAAAGGTTCCAATTTGTCAATTCCACTTCTTTAATTAAAATTAGGAGGTTGAGTCAAGTCATAGTAGCCATCAACTCATCTTTACCCTGATAGGGCAATTAAAGTGGGTAAATTTGGGAGGAGACATTACAAATAAGTATCAGAGCATGGTTCAAATACATGCACTGAATGGAAAGAATTTGTTTTCCATGCACATGCCAGTGTCTATATGGTTGTTATGCTTGCATTGTCTTGGTTATGGTTGTCATGCATGAGGTCATGGTATGCAGTTGGTCGTCATGCATGATGTCGATATATTGATATGATTGTATATATACATGTATAATGCTAATCTAGATTGATTTTGCAGTCGAGATAGCCTCCCCTAAACTTCACTAAGGTAGATTGATTATGTGTGTATTTGGTTTATTTGACATGGTATGTTTGTAGGAATAAGAGGATCAAAGATGACTAGCAAAATGGTGGATTATTGTTCATGGGACTCTCCTTATAGGTTAGATGAGCGGCCAAGAGAGGGGTACTCTCCAGACATAGCAGGCACCTTGAGAAGTTTAAAGGCAAAAATACGGAGTTGCAAGGTAGATAATGACAAGATCATTCAGTCATAGGAAAGAGTAGGGACAAGAGAAATAAGTAGAGGTCAAAGCAGTTATTATTCTGAGTTTTTTCAGACTTGCAGAGACATGGACACCCACATATTAGTTATGGACAGGAGGACATGATTAATGGAGCATATGTTAGCAGGTCTCATGGTGGGCACAGGTTGAAAAGAGATGACACAGTCAAAGATGGTAGATTATTGGATACACCTGATAGGAAAGGTAGTGTACATGGGTTCTACTCTAGTTTTGGTTTAGACAGGTATCATGGTCATCATCACTATCATCCTAATAAGAGGAATGAAAGGGGATATTTTCCAGATGAGTTCAAGAAATCCAAGCCACCTACATTTGATGGAGAGTTGAAGAAGTCAGAGGATGTAGAGGCATGATTACTTGGGATGAAGAAGTTATTTTAGATGCATGAATATAAAAAGAACATGAAGGCCATGATAGTTATTTTCAGCCTCAAACGGAAAGTAGACATCTGGTGGGAATATGTAAAGTGAGTCAAAGACATCAAGACAAAGGAGTTGAGTTGGCATGAATTCAAGAGACTCTTCAAGAAGAAGTACTTGTCAGAGAAGTACTATGATGGTAAGGCCAAGGAGTTCTATGTGTTGAAGATGCGATATATGGCAAATGAGGAGTACATGACTAAGTTCTTGGATTTGTTTAGGTATGTACTGTATCTTAAGGATGAGAAGAGAAGAGTTTAGTGATTTATCAGTGGACTACCTTTAGCATTTAAGGATTGGATTGAGTATGATGAGCCTCGGCCACTTGAAGAAGTCATTGGAAAGTTGAAACATTGTTATGAGGAATTGAAACATAATACTGAGTCTAAGAAGGGCTGGAAAGGGAAGGACAAGACTAAAGGTAGTTGTCCACCGAAGCAAGCAAGAACTCAAGCTGCAGGTGAGAAAGAGAATATTGCTCCTTACAAAAAATTAATGTAGTTGAGAAGGGACATGGACCTCAACCTGGAGAGTAACAAAACAGAGGTAGTGGACAGTTGCAGTGTTGGATATGTGGCAAGTATCATCACAAGAAGGATTATCCATTGTATTAGGGTAGTAGGCTGCAAATCTATAGTGCTAAGGAGGCATAGACATTTGGGTATGTTGGACATAACATTCCTCAGATTTATGCAACAATTGATAACAAGAAGGTGGACCACCGAGCATCTATTATTGATATGGAAGGTAATCTTTGTGATAGAGTTGTTTCTATTTTGATTTACCCTGGATTTGATTATAGTTATGTTAATCCTGACCTGGTGGATAAGTGTGGTTTGAAAAAAGAAGTACATGGAGAGCCTTGGTTGGTGCAGTTTGCTACAGGTACTAAGAAAAGAGTTCATCATTGGGTAAGAGCTTGTGCATTTGAGATAAATGGTATGCCTACATTAGCACATCTGGATGTGCTTCCATTGGGATCATATAATGTGTTTCTGGGTATGGATTTGTTGTACATTCACAGGACTAAGGTAGATTTCTATGAGAAGGATATTGAGTGTTTGGATTATGATGGAGAAAAGAGAATCTCTCATGGGTAATAAGACACCTACATCGGTGAGAATGGTTAGAGCTATGCAGGCTAAGCGCAGTTGCAGGAAAGGGTGTATATTGTTCGCAGTGCATGTTTCCAGCGATAAAGGTAAGGATGTTGAGAATGCAAAAGTCTTGAAGAGGTATCGAGTTTTACAACATTTTCAGGATGTGTAACAACCCTGGTTAAAAATCCATGTAATAAAGTTAATAAAAGCAAAAATAAGACCAAGGTCATGGGACGCATATTCCAAGTTGAATGTTGGGCAAAAACATAGTGACGGGGATCATTGGTGATTAATCAATGGTTATGGAAATTGGCAAAGGAAAAGGGGCATTAATTGACATTTTATTTATGAAATAAAGGAAAAAAGGAGAAAAGGAAGGTGAAAGGTCACAAAATTGCATGAGGAGGAAATTGAAGGAAAATAGGAAAATTGAAGAAAATAGAGGCCTCAGTGATAAAAAGGCTTATGAGGATCAATTCATGGATTTTTGTTAGTTTTAGCTTGGATCTCTCTTTATATTGTCTCCATCACACTCTTGGAACATTCTTGGAGAACATTGAATTTGGAGAAAGAAGGCAAAGGAAAGTATGAAAGCGCAAGGGAACAGGTGGATCAACGACTATAGTGGGATTGTGTTGGGACAGGGTCCCCCAAGGAAAATTTTGTCATTAATTTTGTTATAATTGTAAAGTCTTCGCATTTTGTGGGAGTGGAGCGTGAAGGTCATGTGAGTCAAAAGGGGCTTAGTCCCTTAGTTTGCTAGAAGATAGGAGGTTTTTGTGACCTTCCCATGGTTCACGAACCATGGTATTTTAAAAGAGAAGGCTATATATAAAGGAGTCATAGTGAGTCTTGGAGATCATTGTAGAATAGAAAATCATTGTATGGGCAAGTAATATGAGATAGGAAAGTCTGTTTCTTGTACTTAGGTGAAGGGGAAGGCTCATGCTGCTGAGTGTGCAGAGACCTTGGTAAGTACGCAAGCTAAGTGCGCAGGCCCCTACAAATGAGTGTGTAGGGAGGAAGAGTCTCTAACAACAAAGAATACATCTAATAAAGACTATTTTGATCCATAATTGTGTATCTGTGCATGTGTATTTACTTATGCAATTTGTGTATATTCTCTATGTTATTATGAATTTATATAAAGAAATGCTTAATTAATGCGTGAAAGTAGCAGATCTGCTTAATTACTTAATGTTATGAATGTTTAAATCATTTCATGAAGATTTAGATTCAGTTTCCAAATGTTATTGCAATTATCTGTATTATAAGGGTTAGGGTCCCCGAAGATCAAAATAAGCCATAGAAACTACAAGAACCCATCACGCTGACCTCTGGATGCAAAAACCTAGTTCTGCCATCCCCTAATACTGCTTCGGGTGAGATTGCAGCATGCACTACGTGGGTTGTTTCTGAAATGGCTAGTAGTTTAGGGTTTTGTTCGTTGGTGCAACTAACTCTGAAATTGGGTCAGGACCCCTCAAGCGAACAAATGGTTTTGTTGCAAGGACCAATATCTATTTGAGGGATGTATGATAAGTGGTTCCACACTAAGAAAGAGATCGAAAAGTGGATAGATTATAAACTTCACGTGTTTGCAACCCAGGCAAACAGAATTTGTGCATTTCAAAGGAAGAGTGATTGAATAGATACCTATTCACAAAAGAACATAAGATATTATTCTGTTCTTTTCCGTGCAAATTACACGAGTGGATGTCTAAATTGGCAGATAGTCAGGGTATGTGGAAGCTTGACGACCCTCTCGTGTGGACCCTAGAACTGGTGAAGCACTTAGATTCTTTAGAAAACAAAATCGCTTGGGATGTTGATTATTGGATCGATAGTATTCTGGGAGGATTTTTTACCGAGTTCGCGATCTATACGTCCACTAGTTATAACGAAGCAAAGCAGAGGTTTTGAAGGGGCCAAGAGGTAAGTAACAAAAATCCCTGAAAACCTAGATTAAAATGTTATTGTGCGAAAAGCGGGTTATGCCTTTGAATTGATGTTTGGGACTGCGCGAAGTGGAAGAGCATTCAGAAGGAACCTAGATTCGAGTACTGAGTATAGGCTGTTGTTGGGATCGTCTGATAGTGACGACGAAGGCAATATTCTGAAGGCACCATGAGGTGTAATGTATAATGTGAGCCAAGGTATCGCAGGGATACCACATCCATCCACTCCACCTTCGCCTCCAACTCCATCATTCAACATGGTGAATACAATGAAGATGCATGTGTTTAAGGGTTGGGGACTGAAGACCCTGAACGATTTTGGTTTGTAGCATATGTCGCATGGAAGGCACGACATATTACAAATGATGACATGAATAAAGCGCAGCTGGTTACAACGCTACAGGATAGAGCGCTAAGCTGGTATATCAAGTTTTGTTCAGGTAAACCCAATGAAATTATGCTGGAAACACAACAAGTGATGAACAATGAGTTTAAGAAGCCTAAATCACAAGCCCAGTCAGTGACAGATTTTAAAGAGATCCAATAGAGGGTGAATGAGTTCGCGTGGGACTTTGATCAAAGATTGAAGTGTCTGGTTCAACAGGCTAATATGAGGATCACAGATGATCAACACAAAGAATGGTACATTTCTTCGCTCTTCCCTCATCTGAGATTGCCACTATCTTAAAAGAAAATAGGAACGTAAGTTGAAGCCTTGGATATTTCTACGAGATTGAAGGCTTCACCCATGCAGGATACGAATCTGGGAGTGCAACAGAGTCAATCACAGTTGGCTAGCTTACACATGGAGTTGCAAAGACTAAAAAAGGGAAAAGAAGTCCAGCCAGAGGTACGCACAGAAGTCTGATGCCTAAAATGCAAAGGCCATGGTCACGATAAGGACCATTGGCTGATCTATCAGAATTATCTTATAGGGGGAGGCCTTGTCCCCCTGAAGCAAGAAAACACCGTTGGGCCAAGTGCAGGAGTAACATTATGGTGCACTATTTGTCAAATTTTTGGGAAGCATGCGACAAATAATTTTCATCTTCTACAAAAGTTTGTATAGACCCCGCAACAATTATTTTTCACTTTCTACAAATTTGTAGGGCATGATGAGCGCAACTGTCAAATTTATGAACTAATGATGGAGTGGACCCCTTGCGTATAGGATGCAGGTAGAAAATCGGCCTTAAGATCATGGCGAAGCTGCAGCGAGTGGAGGATTTCAAGGCCAAGGAAGAGGGTGAGGAGGAGGAGTTGGAAGGGGTCGTGGTCAGATTATGTGTTACAACTGTGGGGTAGCGGGTCATAATGTGCGTGACTGTCAGAATCTGGCACACCCCTCCTATCAATATTGTAGGCAGTTTGACTGTGTCATAAAAGATTGCTTGATACTTATAGTGAAGATGCAAGAAAAGAAGACTCAAACCCAGCCGCCTACGCAAAATATCCAAATGATGAGGTCGAAGCCTGGCAAATATGAGCCTAGTGTTAATATCGTTACGTGAAGCGGTATCGCCACTAGAGAAGATAAAGGGAAGTAGCCAGAAGTGGAGGGATGGGTACGCAAGGCTGCTGAAAAAGAAGTTGGGTTCGATTTAAGCATAACAAAGGAAACATTTATGAAAGCTAAGAAGAGCTTTGTAGAAGCTTCTACATCAGGAAGTCAAGGAAAGTCCAGAGGAAGCGATAATGCGCAGGACGTAGACCCTTCATTGTTAGCAACATTTTTTAAGACCTGCATGAAGCTTCTAAGGGATAGGAAGGTGGTAGAGGGGCTACATGAACTAATAGATAACTGTATGGGTAAAAATAAACTTATTCCAAAACAATGAGCAGTACGCAAAATGGGAAAAAGCAAGAAGCAAAATGGTCGCGAGATGCGACTGACTGTGCAAATTGGCGAGTAGGAAATGGATCAAGTAATTCTTGATCTGGGATTTGATGTGAATGTTTTGCCAAAGAAAACTTGGGAGATAATGGGGAGATCTGTGTTGCAGTGGTCTCCTATCTAGCTACGAATGGAAAACGAGCAAAATATCATTCCGAGGGGGAGCCTATATGGGGTAACGTTAGATATTTACGGAGCAAGCGCCCTAGCTGACTTTGAGGTGATTGAGATAGTCGATGGTAGAAACCCTTATCCTTCGCTAATTGGAATTGACTGGGCCTTTGATATGGATGTGGTCATTAATCTCAAAAAGCTTAGAATGACGTTCGAAAGGAAGGAGCTTAGGGTTATTGTTCCATTGGATCCAATTGAGGGTGCGCAATATACTAAACTAGTCCATGATTATGAAGAAGCGGATGATATTGATAAGATCTATAAGATCACTACGCGCGATGAGGACTGGATCAACCCTACTATGGATTGACGGATCGCGTGGGATAGGGATAGTTCCTGCACTTTAGATTCTGATGAGGAATTTGAGCATTGACAGAACCAGTTACATGAAGTATCATCGTTGTGCTGTAACATGCTTACATAGTCGCTTCGATGCATATCCAGTGAGGTACGCAATTTACCTTATTATGATGGTTTAGAAGATGTTAATTTCTTTTTGGATAAATTTGAAAGTGATGTGTCGAAGGAACATCAGTTCCAATATCTAGATATTGCGAGCTGCGAGCTACGCCTTCGCTGATTAGAAACAATATCGAAGAATGATGAAGTTGAGGTTTGGGTGCACCAATACCCACATGGTGGAGAAATACATAGGGAAGGATGATCCATGCGAGGATTTGACATGATGGATGAAAGCATGGGGAGAAGGACCACAGCTGGAGTGGGTTCACATATTTTGTCATACTTTAGACACCATCCCAATGAACTGGTACTTGGAAACAGAGCTGTGACATATGACGACTAAGTGGGATATCCTGAAGGAGATATTTATGTTAACTTTATGCTTTGAAGATGGGTCTGAGTGTATAGATGAGGTGCCCCAAGAGATCAAAGTTGCAATATTCAAAATGCCTAAAGAACGGGTTGAGTGGGTACATCCAGATTAGAGTACGCAGTTGCGCCATGCGTTGGAATGTTATAATGTGACCGCAGAAGAGGGTGAAGAAGATCCTAGAAACATCAACATTCCCGAGTCTAAAGGAAAAAACGAAGTCGAGGGACCTAAGGCGGAAATCCCCGACATATCAGAGCCTTTAAAGACCAAGCAAGTGAATATTAGATCAGAAGAGAAACTGAATTTTGCGAAGATAGGCGACTATTAGGATGAATATGCAGTTGATAAAGTCGCTGAGTTGTTGTGTGAATATCAGGACTTGTTTCCCACCAAGTTCTTTGATCTAAAAGGCATATTAGGGGATCTGGGCATCATGAAGATCACTTTGAAGCTAGATGCGAAGCCAGTAAAGCAGCACCCCTACTGATTAAATCCAAAGTGTAAATAAAAGTTGTGCAAGGAGTTGGATAAGATGTTGGAAGCTAGGATCATTAAACCTGTAAATAAAAGGTGTGCAAGGAGTTGGATAAGATGTTGGAAGCTAGGATCATTAAACCTATAGAGGAGTCAGACGGGGTGAGTCCCATGGTGGTTCAAGAAAAGAAGCAGCGGGATGAAATTCATATATGTGTAGACTTGAGGAAGATGAATGATGCGTGCGTCCATGATCCATTCCCTACGCCATTTATAGATGAGGTATTGGAGAATGTTGAAGGGCAGGAATGTTACTCATTCACAGATGGGTTCTTAGGGTACCATTAAATCAGGATCGCACCAGAGGATCGGAGTAAGACTACCTTCGTGACTGAGTGGGGTTGTTTCCAATACACAGTGATTCCTTTTGGACTGAATAATGCGCCGCAATCTTTTCGTGAGTGGTAATTGCGGCCTTCAAGGAATTTATCCATAGTTTTTTGGAGGTCTACTTTTATGACCGAACAATGTTTGGATTTAAAGCGCCATGTTTCTAGTATGCACCTCATGTTGGATACACGTCAAAGACAACAGATCACCCTTAACTTGAAGAAGTGCATATTCTATGTACCTTATGGGATACTCTTGGATCATGTGGTTTGCAAGCAGGTTTTGATGGTAAACCCTGCCAAGATTGCAGTCATTGTCAATTTGGAGGCCCCAAAGAATGTTAGAAAATGCGCACAACGTTGGGCCATACCAAATATTACAGGAAGTTCATCAAGGCATATGAACAAATAACTGTGACGATGGAAATACTGTTGAAAAAGGATGCAACATTTTGCTGGGATGAGGATTTCCAGAAAAGTTTGGATGTTTTGAAGGAGAAAATGGTCACTGCACCCATTTTAGTCTTCTCGGATTGGAAGAAGGAGTTTCATGTTCATGTAGATGCATCCTATATTTCTCTAAGTGTGGTACTGAACCAACCAGGTGAAGGAGATATTGACCACCCAATAGCATTTGCGAGTAGGAAGTTGTCGAAAGCAGAAAATAACTACTCTACCACATAGCGCAAAGGACTAGCGATGGTCTACGCGCTGCATAAATTTCGGCACTATCTGTTAGGAGCGCACTTCAAGGTGTATACAAACCATTATTCTTTGAAATATTTGGTCAACGAGGTTGTGTTGTGGGGGGAGATTCGTAGGTGGTTGTTGATGTTCTAGGAATATGATTTTGAGGTAATTGTTAAGCCAGGACGCCTGAATGTTGGTCCTTATCACCTCTCGTGAACTGAGACTGGTGATGAGCCTACAAGTTTGGAGGAAGGGTTGCTTGATATGCAACTCTTCATTATTCGCGTCACAGATGATCACTTCACAGATATAATTCAATTTTTGTCTACAGGTACAACCCCTAAAGGATATTCGACGTAACAGAAGAAAGAACCGGTGGTCCGAGCGGCTAATTTTTTTTGTCATTTCTGGACACTTATACAAAATGGGCTCTGATGAAATATTGAACAGATATGTCCCAAAGTATGAGCGGTCAATCATTCTTGCATAAGCACATGGAGTAGCGGGAGGACATTATGCAAGGAGAGCGACTATGCAGAAAATTCTACACGTAGGAATTTGGTGGCCTACTATGCATAAGGACTCTCAGACCTATTACAAGATGTGCGATGTTTCTCAAAGGATGGGGAGACCATCATGAAGAGTGAATTGCCCCTAAATCTGCAAGTGACATTGCAGGTGTTTGATAAGTGGGCGATAGACTTTATGGGTCTAATATAAACACCATGAAAAAAGACGGGGGCTAGATACACTATTACAACGACGAAATACTTGACCAGGTGGGTGGAGGCACAACCTATAAAATATTGTAGCGCAACTACATCCATGAAGTTTATCTTTGAGTATATCTTGTCTTGGTTTGACTGCCCTAAAATTTTAATGAGTGATTGATGTACACACTTCTTAAATGAAACAATTGATGTGTTGCTTGAGGAATTCTAGGTATATCATTAGAAGACTACGCCTTATCACCCTTAAGTGAATGGCACGGTGGAAGCCTTCAATAAAATTCTAGAGAATGCTTTGACAAATATTTGCAAAGCAAAGTAGAATGACTAGGATGTGTGCATTCCAGCGGTCCTTTGGGTGTACAAGACTACTTGTAAGAAGTTGATAGGCCAAACCCTATTCAGATTGGTATATGGGAAAGAGGTTGTAATGCCCATGGAATACATTGTGCCAAGTTTTGCGGATTGCAGCAGTTACAAACATGACTGATCACAATATTATGGAGGAGAGACTTGTGCAGCTGGTAGAACTGGAAGATGATCACTGCTTGGCAGGGTTTCATCAACAGGTGCAGAAGGATCGTGAAAGGGCATGGCATGATCACCATATCAAAAATCGCACCTTTAAAAACGATGATTTGGTGTTGCTTTATGATAGTAAGTTTACGAAATTCCTCGGAAAATTTCAAATGCATTGGCTATGACCCTAAAGGAAATTACAGATGGTGGCGCAGTTTAGCTCGCGAAGCTGAATGGGGAATTATTTTTGAGAAAGGTCAATGGAAGTCACTTGAAGTTGTATAGGGGTGATCTCGCCCCTGCGCAATGACTGTATGATTGCAGGATAGTCTTAGTACTCCAGGTATCTGCAAGGAAGTTCGAGACTATAATCTACACTGCCTGAAAATTGGAAAGCCGAACTGATGAGGCTGTGCGACGAATTGAAGTAAGGCACCTAGGGAAGCTGATCCACAAGGTTGGGTGCCACACAACTTGGACAAAAAGTGATGGTTGGAAGCACTATAGATGATTGTATGGCGAAATTTACGTTGAAAGGAGAGGGGAAAAAGCATTTATGGAGCATATATTTGTAAATCTTTTGCCAAAGATGCATTAATGACCAAGAATTGGAGGGAACAGTTGGATTTGAATCAAATTCACCTATAAATATGGCATGCTGCTTCGTATTCAAACACTTTGCTTTTTGAGAGTTTTCCTTAGGATTTTTCACCTTGATTTGTGCCAAGTACTACACTATATGTCTGGTCTAGATTGGGAGGAAATATTTTCATGATCAGGGTTGGCAGGCGTGCTTGAAATTTTCCATAAGAGTTTTCTGGACATAATGACTACAACTCCCCCTAAGACGGAGGCAGCCCCATTTTTCCCAGTAGGATTTCTGACTACGACGCCTAGGTCTCCCAGACCTAAGGATTATGCTTCCAAGGCGGGAGACAAGAAGCAAAAGAAACCTCAACAGGCCCCGGTGAGGAAGTCACCATGGAAAAACCCCACGGAAATCAACTAGAAGGGGAAGATGGATCGGTCACAACAACAGATGGATTTGGATGAAGAAGAACTATGTGGAGGCATAGAAGAAATTGATGCTGAGGAGTGTGACCCGATGACTCGATTGCCAAAATATATTCCACCGCGAAAGGCCACAACCAAAGTACCGAAAGATACAGAAATGCAAAGTTCATGGTGTCCACGCCATTATTGCTGGAGAAAGTGATGTTTGAGGGTGCGTTGCTGGCCCGCATACTGACCCTAAAGATGGAGGATTGGGACTTAGTATACCATGAGAAGTTCCCTAATTTGGCGCCAAGAAAATACCTGTCTAAGGTATATTATGAAGAGTCGGATGTCACACGGTTGGAGCCAATGAAATGGGTAGCTGGTGTTGGGGCCGTGAGGCTCCTTAATATGCTATGGTGTCGCACTTTAGTTGCACCAACATAAACACTACTGTGTGCACCAATTGCTCACACTAGTCCATGATGGGTGTCTCTGGCTGGGATAACCCATCCCCATAACTAACATGTTGATCCACCGGATTACACTATTGTTGTACCAAGGAGTGGACCCTGCAGAGGCGTTTGGAGGAAAAACACAGGAAAAGAAACTCGCAGAACAAATGAAGAGAGAGTTTGGTCTGATCAAGAAGTCAAGAGGATACTCCATCAGCTCTATCATGGATCACGTGGTGTGGCTTACTGCACAGATATTAGCAAGAAAGATTATGTGGAAGTGTCGCGTAGATGAAGTACCGACATCAGTGATCTGTTTGGCTACACAGTGCGCCAAAAGAGTCGAGCATAACTGGGCTCGATATTTATACAAGGAGTTTCTGGAGAATTGCAGGGAGGTCCAGGATGAGGGAAGGGCATTCCATTACACTTGGTTGTTGTCATTGATAGCACTAGTGGCTTAGAGGATTCTTGAGGGTAGTCAGTTTCCTCCGCATGACTCAGACCTTTCGGAGGTAGCGAAGTTTGCTTCGCTTTGGGCTACCAAGGACCTCGCGTGCATCATAGAGGCGTAATTTTTGGGTTCCTTTTGAGATGGAACTAAGGACAGTGATTAGCCAGAGGCCGAGGCTATCACCCACATTGCATGCAAAGTCTGAAACCATAGATGACTTTAAAGAACATTTCCACAATCTGTAAATTTGTGCGAAGAAGGATGCCATGAGGATATGGCAAAAGTTGCCTTACTTGGTGGCTGAGGAGGATGTCGCAGGGGTCGTTAGTAAGTGGACAAGTGACTAGATCACCCCTTCAGATGTCGGTGCAAGTACCAATAAGGCAGCTAAAGGATCAACTGCACAAATGATATCAACAGAGAAGAAAAAATAAGCATAGAAGGCTTGCGCTTAGGAAAAAGCTGCGTAGAAGAAGGAAGCTGTTGCAAAAGAGAAATAAGAGGTGACTAAAGAAAAATTAGCACAAGATAAGATGATGTCACAGGCCACAATTGATGTCGAGGAGTCAGAAAAGGAGAAAACAACGAAGGAGGAAGAAACAAAGGAACAAGATGAAGGGGGTGCGGAGTTAGAATCCCCCTTTGTGGTCAAGAAAAGGAAGAAGCAGACGTCAATTGGGCCACACAAGAAACAAAAGTCCGACAGATCAGCAGGCACGATCCCTTTGGTCCTCACTAAAGGGGACTTATATGAGATAACAGATGTGGTTTGCAACACGACAACAGATCTTTGGGGCCACTTTGAGGAACAATACCAACAGGCACTAGAAAAGGTTCAACAAGACCTATGCGAGTTGCATGTCCAAATAGGTAGGAGAGAAGCGAGCATGGGACAGGCGAGCGAGAAGCAAGCGACCCTTATTCAAGCGAGCGAGTCAGTTCTAGACATAGAGATGACCTTGGATCTCCATACCATTCAACTACTAGAAGGATATCTGCATGCCAAGACAGAAGAAGAAAGGGCTCAACTGATGTAGATGAAGAACTTGAGCTTAAATCTCATGACGCTCCCCATCCAGACCTTGCATGAACTACACCAAGGGGTGTCTGATGAATTAAGGGTTCAGGAGAAACATGCACTATTGATAATCAATGAAGTCAAGGCAAACAATCAACAGATTTTCGAGGAGAAGGCGCAGGTGCTTAAGACAAAGAGGAGATCACAACGCAGAGTCAACAATTGGAAGCAACCATTACACAGGCCTGCAGTGAGATTCCAGAGCTTAAGTTCCCGGTAGAAGCGGCCTCAGTGGAAAAGATTCAGAAATTGGCTGCTGCAGTGAAGGAGTCCAAGGATGAAATCAGCTGAGTCCGGTTCGATTTGTAGCTACAGATATCCGAGTTACAGCTTAAACTACAACCCACAACTCCTCTAAAAGTTAGAGAGCAGCGCAGAGCTGCTATCAAAGCAAGCATGGCAACCTTGGAAGATGCAGTTAAGTGATGCACTGAGATGTTTGAGAAAGACATGGAATTATGGAGCTCACAACAGGAGGATCCCACTATGCAAAATATTGTCGCAGACATCAGGGAGAAGCAGAGGCAATTTGACAAAATCGGGTCAACAATGCAGACCTTTGCCCCAATGTAAAGGTTCGCCAAACTGCAGGAAGGCAACTTAATTCAGATCAAGATCGACGAACTATGCTCCAAGGAAACAATCATCTCTTCGAGGATGTAGTAATGGATAGATGAGGTGAGTTATTTGACTCTGGCAATACAAAGCAAGCTCAAAGAAATGCAACAGTCTCAAAGGACCATGGGCTTTGCAGTTGAAAAGGCCCAACTACTGAAAATTTGGCCGAGGAAGTGCAACAAGATGCTATACAGGGAACAACAAATCTAAAGGTTTTTAAGATTGAGTTTAGTGAGATGTAGGTGAAGATCACGACGTCGCCAACAGAGTGACTCGAGGATGAGTCACCAAATTATTTTGGGGGCCTGTTGGGACAGGGTCCCCTAGGGTAAATTTTGTCATTAATTTTTTTATTATAACTTCTCCGTATTTTGTAGAAGCAGAGCGTGAAGGTCATAGAAGTCAAAAGGGGCTTAGTCCCTTAGTTTGTTAGAGAATATGAGGTTTTTGTGACCTGCCCATGGTTTGCGAATCATGGTATTGTAAAAGAGAAGGCTATATGTAAAATAGTCTTAGCGAGTCTAGGAGATCATCATAGAATAGAAAATCATTGTATGGGCAAGTAATTTGAGATAGGAAAGTTTGTTTCTTGTACTTAGGCGAAGGGGAAGGCTCCTGCTGCTGAGTGCGCAAAGACCTTGGTAAGTCCACAGGTTGAGTGCGTAGGCCCTGCAACTCAGTGCACAGGGAGGAAGATTCTGTGACAACAAAGAATACATCTAATAAAGGCTATTTTGAGCCATAATTGTGTATCTATATTTACTTGTGTAATTTTTGTATATTCACTCTGTTATTCTGAATTTGTATAAATAAATGCTTAATTAATGCACAAAATTAGAAGATTTACTTAATTACTTAATGTTATGAATGTTTAAAGCATTTCGCGAAGATTTAGATTCAATTTATGAACGTTACTGCAATTATTTGTATTATAAGGGTTAGCGTTCACGAAGGTCAAAATAATCCCTAGAAACCAGAGGAACCCATCACACTGACCTCTGGATGCAGAAACTTGGCTATGTCATCCCCCAATACTTCTTCGAGTGAGACTGCACCCTATGCTACACAGGTTGTTTCTGAAAGGGCTAGCAATTTAGGGTTTTGTTGGTTGGCGCAACTAACTCTGAACCTGGGTCAGGACCCCTCAATACAACATATTTATTTGCAGGTACCAAGTTGAATGTATGATTTAATTGCTAGTTTTGGCATACATGGTGTATGCATGTGGTTATTTGGTTATGATTTGTCATTGGCATGGAGGATTTCCTGGATTGACAGTGGTTTCTCCTAACCTTGTCATTTCCTGGATAACCATGGTGTTATGGGTTTTCCCTTTTATTTTATTATTGGTGCTCATGTTCTTTATGATTGTGGGTTGAGTTATTAGTTCCTCAAGCCTTGGTTGGACAAACGTTTTGGAATCCCTAGAACAACTTGGGTTGAGTTACCAGTCCTGGAAGCCTTAGTTAGACAAACGCTTTGGAGGCCTTGGTGGTTTGAGTTACTAGTCCTGGAGCCTTGGTTGGACAAACGCTTTGGAGCCCTGCGACAACTATGGGTAGAGTTACTAGTCTTGGAGACGGGTTGGAACAAACACTCTAGAGCCCTGGATAGCTTGGGTAGAGACCGATCTGGTTGATATTAGTGATGTCCGACCATGAGGTGGAATCATTGGTTGAGGGTTGGGGTGGTTTTGCCTCTGGAACCCCCAGTTTGGTTATGTTTGTTTTATTCCATGAGATCCCATATTCATAGTTGGAATATGGTGTAGGGGTGATTGGATGAAAGAGAGATTTCGTTCAACCCAATATATGGTCGGGTGGTAAGTGGAAGTCCCTGACTTGGTTGGATTTTGCATATGTTAATAAGAGTTCTTTTCCTTTTATATTTTATGAGTAAACGTGCTAGTTATGATGTAATATTTGACGGATTTTCTACGAGTGTTATTATTCTGGTTATATGTTGGTTATAAGCATGGTTTTATGACATATTTTAGTTATGGCTCTCATTATGTTTTGATTAGGAGATGAAGGGTTATTGAATGCATTACCTAATAGATGTTATTGCAACTATTATGAGAGAGAAACAAACCTTTTTGATGATTCTTAGATCAGTATAAGTACCCTATGTTCAGATATGAATTTATAACCTGTAGATTACATGTTCACAAAATGTTTGGTATGGTTAGGCTTGGTTAGGTGAAGTCCTTGATCAATTTTTGTGTTAGAGGCTTTTGTTGAGCCTCAAACCTGCACCTTCCTATACACCCGCTCAACCTTCTTTCTCCACTCACTTCATTCACCCAGTTGTTAAATCATTGCATTATAGTCTAAAAAGGACTTTTTATATGGTTTTCTGACTATACTTATGACTGTTGTTTGGTTTAGTTTTTTTTGTTCATGCAGCTGCGGAAACTTGTCAGTTTCCGCAGCCAGCACAGGTTTCCGTAGCTATTTTGTTAAAAGCTGTGCTACAGGTGTCCTATGAAGAAATGAGCTACATGGGCAAGCTCCAGGTGGCGGATACATGGAACGTGTCCCTTCAAATTAGCCAAATCATCCATGGAAGGCCACGGTCAACGAAGGTCAAAGACGAGGACAACCAAAGAGTTCAGCGGTGGCACGTCACTATTTTGAGCACGTGAATGTTACGTGGCACAGTCCTCAGCGCACGAAGGCACCAGCACACCTGGAGATCGTTTCCGAGACCTGAATCTAATAGCCAACCACTCCGAAGATTTAAGAAACACGATGACAATTACACTAGATCTCGGCTGAAGGGATCTACATGTCTTTAGCAACGCAGTTAATAGCGTAGAAGTTTGTTAATTAGCTTTAGCATTTTGGCATTATAAATAACGCGTCGATGGACGCTGTAAAAAAACTTTTGGATACATGTGAATTCTGAACTATTTATGTGAATTCCGAACTGCTGGTTATCACCCCACTGTTGTTTTTATATGCTGCTGTTTTAATGCATGAGAAGACTTTTCTGAGTTCATCCGTGTGATTATTGGTTGACTGGCTGAAGTGGCAGAGGGCCCCTGCACGCTGAAGCCTTGTAAAGTTTTCATTTAGTTTTATTATGTTTTTGTTTTTATCATTAGCTTGTACATAATATACTGTTTGATGTTTCTGTTGTTTATATTTTCACCTTTGTTTTCTTAGAGCTGTCAACTGATCAATTCTTTTCTGCAGGTTTTCTTAGGCAGCCCGGGCAATTTTTCATCTTTTTGATAACTATTGGCATATGAGATCATCTTGTCCTTCCTGCTAACTTTGATTTTCTGAAGTTTAAATTCAGCATTGTCCTTTTCAAGTTGTGATTTGCTTATTTATTTTTCTGCTATTTAGATATCATACTGCTCACCAATTTATGGTTTCTTTCTATGGTCAAGTGACTCTATCAGCAAGAAATCAGAATATTACTAACTGTAGTGTGATTTAGTTATCATATTGCTTACTCATGGTTTATTTCCACAAGGTAGATTGAGCTGAATGGTAAAGGACTAGAAGAGTTCAAGTAGTGTGACTAGTTTCTTTTATGCAATTTAATTTCTTGTCATTTAGATATCATATTGCTTGAATTGTTCATGATTACTTCCCCAAGGTAGATTGAGTTGAAGGGTAAAGGATTTGAAGAGTTCAAGTAGTGTGATTAGTTTCTTTTATGCAATTTACTTTCTTGCCATTTAGATATCATAGTGCTTGACTTGTTCATGATTACTTCCGACAAGGTAGATTGAGCCGAAGGGTAAAGGATCTGAAGAGTTTAAGTAGTGTGAATTAGTTGTTTTGCTTTAAGTTTGAGTTGTTTTTAGTTTTTACTTTCTTTTCATTTCGGCAGCAAGGATACTGGGCCATTGTCATTAGTTCACTATTTGATGCATTTATTTCCTCTTAAGAATTGATTTAATTTTAGTTATTTTAAAGCTTTCTTTTGAGCACTTTCAAGTTTAGAAACCATCACCGTCTACACTCCATACTTCACTTTCATCCTCGCCATCACACATTAGGGAAAGATAAATCCAAAAACAAACTAAAAAGCACAAAAACGACAAAAGACTAAGGAAATGGTTATCTAGTACATATAGTACACTTCACTTCGTCAGTTTACGAACCCCGGGTTGTCATTTTAAATAGCAATTTAGATCACACTAAATTGACCAAACAAGTTTATCTTTGTATCATTTACGGTTTTTTAAAGTTTCATCAACTCTTGGGTAGTGATATGGAGTCTAACCTTAAAAAGGTGGCACAAATTTTGCGATTGCAGGCACAAAACTGGGAAAATGGGATTGCAGTCATTGGGTTGCAAGCTTATGCATGCAGCTAGAGGCCTACAATCGCATGGATGCAAGCGTATGCATGTGAATGGAGGTCTACAGTCGCATGGATGCAGGCTTATGCATGTGACTGGGAGTCCAGGTCAGTGAAAAAGTAATTTGACTCAGGGTTTGAGCACCTGGAGGTTGAGTCATATCATTGTAAATCCTTGTCACATATTTACCCTGGTGGACCAGTGAACTTGGGTAAGTGTGGGAGGAGGGTGTTACAAAGTGGTAACAGAGCTCCTAGGTTAAACACTTGGACTAGATGGGTGGAATGTATGTGTCATACATGCATGTCAGTTTCCTATGTGGTTGTTTTGCATGCATTTTTATGGTTATTGTCGTCACATTACAAGAAAAAAGGTCATTGATGAGGATCATGCCTGTGATGGACCTTTAAGGTCCATCACCAATGCCACATATGGTGACAGTCTTTAAAAAAGCATTGTTGTAAGTGTATATAGTGATGGTCCTTTAAGGTTTGTCACCAAAGACATATTCAATGACACTCACCAATGCCGCATATGGTGACGGTCCTTAAAAAAGCGTTGTCGTAAGTGTATATAGTGATGGTCCTTTAAGGTTTGTCACCAAAGCCATATTCAATGACACAATTGGTAAGGGTCGTTAAATCCCCTCCACTAATTCTCTCTTTGGTGGCACTTTTGGTGAGGGTCGTTAAAGGCCCATCACTATTTCTCTCTTTGGTGACACTTCTAGTGACGATATTTTATTGACCCTCACAAATGCTCTTTTTGGTTACTTTTGATAACGGTAAAAAATTGTTCATCATCATTGATCATTCCAATGGGTTTTTGATGACGCTATATACTTGTTAATATATTTTTTGTCAAAAGATAACGATATAAGACCATTGTTGTGGAGTCCTTTTCATCATGTGTCCAAGGAAATAGTGGTTAGAGTCAACCAATTTGTTAAGAATTAATTAGTGTGTATCATTTCCCTTAAGTAATAAGAATATATTTTTCCTTTGAGTCAACACATGATTCATCTCTGCTAGGTTTATTATCTAGCAAATTCCCTTTAGATAAAGTTCCACTAGTGAGTGTAGGAACTATATTATTTAATACATAATCAGGCTCTGTCAATTCTATTAATGAGAGAGACCTAGCACTTCTGAACACTCATGGCACACCTTAACATGCTTTGGCACACAATAACATTCCTTGGCACCTCACATGTCTTGGAACATCTTTGTACCTGGAACATCTTTGTACCTAGAACATCTTGCCATGAGTAGGATGCCCAAGCATATGTTGGCATGCCCTATCATAGCATGGAACTCTCCTAGCATGTGTTGGCATGCCCTGTAGTCCCTAGCATGCCCTGAAACACCTTGGAATAATATTGCATTGACATACATTGGCACTTGGCACACATTGAAACTTGGCATGTATTGGAACCTATTATTAGTGTGCCTATCATGCCCCTTTTGAAAAAGATAAAGTTTCAACTTATTAACCATCTTATGTGTTCATTTCCTTGAATTTTAGCTTGGTTATTCCTTTTGTTTCCTTGAAACTCCTTGATGCATATTGGCATACTCTGGCACCCTGCACATCCTAACATGTCTTAGCACCTGACATGTCTTAGCACTATTTGGCACATGTTATCACACCCCAAAAGTACCTAGCATGCTCTAGAAAATCTTGACATGCCCTAATATTCCCTGGAATGTGTTACCGGTGCTTATCAGACCTTGTCACTCCCTCCTTGGCATGACAATTAGCACTCATTGACACTCCTTGGCACACCCTCATATTCATTCACTTCCATGAATTTTTACCTAGTTCTCCCTTGTGTTGTCTTAGTACTCCCTAACACTCCTCAGTATGCATTGGCACTCTCTAGCACACCTTATCACTCTTCGACATGCTTTGCCACTTCATAGCATGCATCACACTCCCTAACACACATTGGCACTTGGCACATGTTGGCACTTGGAAAGTCTTAGCATGTTTGGCATGTGTTGAGATTACTTAGTATGCTTTGTTGTGGTTTAATATTAAATTCACTTGAGATCAATTATTGGAAAGTAGATGAGAAGTAACATAGGAATATTTGGCACTTAGAATGAACTAACACTTGGCACTTGGCACCTAATGGAACCTAGTATTGGTGTGCCTAGCATGCCCCTCATGGAAAAGGTAAATTGATGACTTATTAACCCTATTATGTGTTCATTACCTTGTATTTTAACTTGTTTCTCCATTTTGTTGTCTTGACAGTCCTTGGCATGCATTGTCACACCCTTGCACATCTTGGCATGCCTTAGCACTTGGCACATCTTAGCATGTTTAACATGGCTTCACACTATCTGACACATGTTAGCGTGCCCTAGCATTTCCTAACACACCTTGGAATTCATGCCCTCACAACTAGCATTACATTTTTCCATAACTTGGTAACCTTACATTCCCTAGAACACCTTGGCACTCCCTAGTTGTCATGCCCTCATAGATAGCCTTACCTTTTTTGCGACTTGGGAGCCCAACCAATTCATTAGCAAAACAATATTTTTCCCAACCCAAAGTCTCCCTTTCTCTGAAATTGCTTTGTCCACGTGTTATCACAACCATAGGCTTTCCTCCTGCAAGTCCTATTCTGAACTTCTCCTAAATCCCTTGGGACACCTAGAATTCACTGACACTCCTTGGTACACACTCTTATTCGTTTATTTCCAAGAATTTTGACCTAGTTCTCCCTTGTGTTTCCTTGACACTCCCTAACACTCCTCAACATCCATTGACACTGTCTGCCATGTGTTAGCACACATTTTCATTCCTTGGCATGCCTTGGAACTCCTTACCTATCATGCCCTCACAACTACCCTTACTTTTTTTTTAGACTTGGGAACCCAAAGAATTCCTACCTCGACTACAACAACTTAACCACGTTATAGTTAATACAACTAGACTATGCCTTATTCACCTAATAACTTCCTATAACACATATTAGGCTACTCATGTCCAATCTCAACTCATCCCACTTAACAAGTTACCAAGTCAAGGCTCATGTCTAACCATGGCCATAAAACAACTAAGAAACACAATTTACATCTTGACATGCCATAGCACCTGGCACGTCTAACAATCCCTTAGCACTATGTGGCACGTGTTAGCATCCCCTGCATTTCTTGGCATGCTTTTTGCTCCCTAACACTCCCTAACATGACTTGGCACTCTAGCATGCCTTGGCACTGCCTTGCATATAATCTTGTCACTCCCTCCCTAGAACACTTGGAACTCGCTGAAACTCCCTATCACACACTCTTATTTGTTCATTTCCATGCATTTTGAACTATTTCTCCCTCGTGTTTATGTGGCACTCCCTAACACTCGTTAGCATGCATTGGCACACCCTGGCACCTGGCACATCTTGGCATCTTGCCCTGGCACTCTAGGATTCCTTTAAACTACCTAACATATCTTGTCACTCCCTCGTTACCACACCTAGAACTCTCCAACACTCCCTGTCACACACTCTTATTCATTCATTTCCATGTATTTCAAACCAGTGATCCCTTTTGTTTCCTTGGCACCCCATGACACTCCCTGGCATGCAATGGCACACCCTAGCACATGGCACAACTTGGCATGTTTCCTTGGCCTATAGCATGCCTTAGCACTGCCTACCATACCTTGTTACTCCCTCAGCACAATTGTAACTCGCTAACACTTCCTATCACGAAATTTGATTTATTCATTTGCATGCATTAATTTGACCTAGTGCTCCCTGGTGTTTCCCTGACATTCCCTAATAGTTCCTAACACATGCTGACACACCTTGCAACCTAGCACATCTTGGTTGCATGTCTTCCTAACAATCTAGCATGACTTAGCACAACCTAACATACCATTTCACTCTCTCCTTAGCACACTTGAAACTTGCTAACACTCCCTGTCACACACTCTTATTCATTCATTTCCATGCATTTTAATCTAGTGCTCCCTTATGCTTCCCTGGAATTCCCTAACAATCCTTAGCACACATTGGCACTCGACACATCTTGATATGCTTCCCTAGCTCTCTAACATGCCTTGGCACTACATATAATACCTTGTCACTCCCTCCTTAGCACACCTGAAACTTGTTGACACTTCATTTCCATGCATTTGAAACTAGTGTTCCCTTATGTTTCCTTGGAACTTGGCCCTAACACTCCCTAGCATGCATTTGCGCCACACCCTGGCACCCGACACATCTTGGCATGTCTTAGCAGTTGGCTTGCCTTAGCATGATTAACATGCCTTGGAACTGTCTAGCATGTGTTAGTACTTCCTGGCATTCCCTGGCACCTTGGCACTCCCTAATTGTCATGCCCTCATAGATAGCTTTACTATTTTTGCGACTTGGGAACCCAACCAAGTCATTGAAAAAACATGTTGTGCCCAACCCAAAGTCTCCCTTTGTCTGAAACTTCTTTGACCAACCCCTTATAATTATAACCATAGGCTTTCCTCCTACATTCCTATTCTAACCTTTTCCTAACACACTTTGTCCTTGAGACACCTAGAATTCATTGACACTCCTTGGCACACCCTCTTATTTGTTCATTTTCATGCATTTTGACCTCTTTATCCCTTGTGATGTCTTGGCACTCCCTAACACTCCTCAACATGCATTGACAATTTCCTACATGTGTTAGCATTCCTTTTCATTCCTTGGAATTCCCTGACACTCCTTAGCTATCATGGCCTCACAACTACTCTTACTTTCTTTAGGACTTGGGAACCCAACCAAGTCTTGCATTGACTACAATAACTTGACCAAGTTACAGTTACTACAATTAGACTATGCCTTGTTCACCTAAGAATTGACTATAAATCATCTTAGGCTACTAATGTACAATTTAAACTTATCCCACTTAACCAGTTACAAGTTACCAAGTTAGGGCTCATGTCCAACCGTGGCCATAAAACAACCGAGCAACACAATTTACATCTTGACATGCTGAAACAATTGGCATGTCTAACAATCCTTTGGCACTATGTGGCATGTGTTAGCACCCCTTGCATTCCTTGGTATGTTTTGACACTCCCTAGCACACCCTACCACTCCCTGACTTGCCTTGGCATTACCTAGCATATAACCTTGTCACTCCCTCCTTGACGCACCTGAAACTCACTGACACTCTCTATCACACACTCTTATTCGACCTTCATTTCCATGCTTTTTGAACTAGTTATCTCTTGTGTTTCCATGGCACTCCCTACCACTCCTTGGCACGCATTGACACACCTTGGCACCTGGCACATCTTGGCATGTCGCCCTGACACTCTAACATTCCTTAGCATTACATAGCACACCGTGTCACTCCTTCCTTAACACACCTAGAACTCACTGACAGTCCCTGTCACACACTCTTATTCATTTATTTCCATGCATTTTAAACTAGTGTTCCCTTGTGTTTCTGTGGCACTCCCTAACACTCCCTAGCATGCATTGGCACACCCTAGCACCTAGCACATCTTGGCATGTTTCCCTAGCCTTTAGCATACCTTAGAACTACCTAGAATATCTTGTCGCTTCCTCCTTATCACACGTGGAACTCACTGACACTTTTTGTAACAAAATCTTATTCATTCATTTCCATGCATTATTTTTACCTAGTGCTCCCTTATGTTTCCCTGGCACTTTATAACACTTCCTAGCACGCGTTAGCACACCCTGGCACTTAGCGCATATTTGCTACATGTTTCCTTGTTACCTTAACATGCCTTAGCACTACCTAGCATACCATGTCACTCCCTCCTTAACACACTTAGAACTCGTTGACACTCTGTCACACACTCTTATTCATTCATTTCCATTGATTTTGACCTAGTTCTCCTTTGTGTTTCCCTAGCACTCACTAACACTCCTTAGCATGCATTGGCACAACTTTGCACTTGGTACATCTTGGCATTATTCCCTAGCACTCTAGAATGCCTTGGCACTGCCTATAATACCTTATCACTCCCTCCTTAGCACACTTGGAACTCACTAACACTCCCTATCACACACCCTTATTCATTGATTTCCATGCAATTGAAACTAGTGCTCCCTTGTGTTTCCTGGCACTCCCCAACACTCCCTATAATGCATTGGCACCACGCCCTAACAACTGGCACAACTTGCCATGCCTTAGCACTTGGCATGTCTTGTCATGCCTAACATGCCTTCTGACTTTCTCGCATGTGTTAGTACTTCTTGGCATTCCCTGGCACACATTGGCACTCCCTAGTTGTTATGCCCTTATAGATAGCCTTACTTCTTTTGCAACTTGGTAAACCAACCATGTCATTGAAAAAATAATGTTGTGCCTAGGCCAAACTCTCCCTTTGTCTGAAACTTCTTTGTCCATCTCCTTATTACAGTTGTAGGCTTGCCTCCTGCAAGTCCTATTCTAAAATTCTCCTAACACACTTTGTCCTTGGGCCACTTTGAATTCACTGACACTCCCTGACACACACTCTTATTCATTCATTTCCATGCATTTTGACCAAGTTATCCCTTGTGATGCCGTAACAGTCCCCATTAACACTCCTTGACATGCATTCACACTATTTGGAATGTGTTAGCATGGATTTTCATTCCTTAGTGTGCCCTGACACTCCTTAGCTATCATTCCCTCACAACCACCCTTACTTTTTTTGCAACATGGGAACCCAACCAAATCCTGCCTCGACTACAACTGCTTGACCAAGTTACAGTTACTATAACTATACTATGTCTTGTTCACGTAAGAACTTCCTATAACTCAACTTGGGCTACTCATGTTGAATCTCAACTCATACAACTTAACATGTTACGAATACAAGGCTCACATCCAACCGTGGTCGTAAAACAACTAAGCGACAGAGTTTAGATCTTGACATGCCATAACACCTGGCACGTCTGACAATCCCTTGGCACTATGTGGCACGTGTTAGCATCCGCTACATTCCTTGTCATGCTTTGGCACTCCTTAGCACATCCTAGCACTCCCTAAAACCTAACACACCTAGTACTCACTAACACTCTTTGTCGCACTCTTATTCGTTCATTTCCATGCATTTGAAACTAGTGCTCCCTTGTGTTTCCCTAGCACTTGGCCCTAACACTCACTAGCATGTGTTGGTGCCATACCTTTGCGCCTAGAACATCTTGGCATGCATTAGAACTTGGCATGTCTTGGCATGCCTAAAATTCCTTAGAACTATCTAGCATGTGTTAGTACTTGCTGGCATTCCCTGGAACAACTTGGCACTCCCTAGCTATCATGCCCTCATAGATAGCCTTAGCCTTACTTTTTTTGCGATTTGGGAACCCAACCAAGTCATTGGAAAAATAATGTTGTACCCAACCCAAAGTCTCCCTTTGTTTGGCATGTGTTAGCACGCATTTTCATTCCTTTTCATTCCTTGGCACTCCTTAGCTACCATACCCTCACAACTACCCTTACTTTTTTTGAGACTTGGGAACCCAACCAAGTCCTGCGACGACTACAGCAACTTGACCAAGTTATAGTTACTACAAATAGACTATGCCTTGTTCACCTAAGAACTTCCTATAACTCATCTTAGGCTACTCATGTCTAATCTCAACTCATCCCACTTAACAAGTTACGAAGTCAAGGCTCACGTCCAACCGCGGCCATAACACAACTAAGTAACATAGTTTACGTCTTGACATGCCATAACACCTGGCACACCTAACAATCCCTTAGCACTATGTGGTGCATGTTAGCATCCCATGCATTTCTTGGCATGCTTTGGCACTCCCTAGCACACCCTATCACTCCCTGACATGCCCTGGCACTCGAGCATGCCTTGGCACTACTTGGCATATAACCTTGTCACTCCCTCCTTAACACACTTGGAACTTGTTGACACTCCCTATCACACACTCTTATCTGTTCAGTTCCATGCCTTTTTAACTAGTTCTCCCTTGTGTTTCCATGGAACTCCCTAACACTCCCTGTCACACATTGGGACATCTTGGCATGTCGCCCTTTCACTCTAGCATTCCTTGGCACTACCTAGCATACCTTGTCACTCCCTCCTTAGCACACCTAGAACTTGTTGACACTCCCTGTCACACACTCTTATTCATTCATTTCCATGCATTTGAATCTACCACTCCCTTGTGTTTCCCTGACACTCTATAACACTCCCTGGCATGAATTGGCACACCCTAGCACCTGGAACATCTTTGCATGTTGCCCCAACCTCTAGCATGCCTTAGCACTACCTAACATACCTTGTCACTTTGTTCTTAGCACACCTGTAACTCATAGACACTTCTTGTCACAAACTCTTATTCATTCATTTGTATGCATTAATTTGACCTAGTGCTACCTTGTGTTTCCTTGGCACTCCCTAACACTTCCTATCACATGTTGGCACACCTCGGCACCTGGCACGTCTTGACTGTATGCCACCCTGTCACTCTAACATGACTTAGCGTTGCCTAGCATACCATGTCACTCCCTCCTTAACACACATGAAACTCGCTGACACTCCCTATCACACACTCTTATTCATTCATTTCCATGCATTTTGACCTGGTACTCCCTTATGTTTCCCTGGTACTCCCTAACACTTCCTAGCACATGTTGGCACACCCTGACACCTGACACATCTTAGACACATGCCGCCATGGCACTCTAGCATTACTTAGTGCTACCTAACAAACCATGTCACTCCCTCCTTATCACACATGGAATTCACTGATAGCCCCTGTCACACACTCTTATTCATTCATTTCCATGCATTTTGACGTAGTGCTCCCTTGTGTTTCCTTGGTACTCCCTAACACTCCTTAGCATGCATTGGCACACCTTGGCACTTAACACATCTTGGTATGCTTACCTAGAATTCTAGTATGCCTTGGCACTACCTATCATACATTTTCACTCCCTCCTTAGCACACCTAGAACTCACTGACACTTCATTCCCATGCATTTGAAACTGGTGCTCCCTTGTGTTTCCCTAACACTTCACCCTCACACTCCCTATCATGCGTTCACGCCACACCCTGGAACCTGACACATCTTGGCATGCCTATCATGCCTTGAAACTATCTAACATGTGTTAGTACTTCTTGATATTCCTAGGCACACCTTGGTACTCCCTAGCTATCACTCCTTCGTAGATAGACTTACTTTTTTTGTGACTTGGGAACCCAACCAAGTCATTGAAAAAACAATGTTGTGCCCAACCCAAAGTCTCCCTTTGTCTGAAACTACTTTGTTCAACTCCTTATTATAACCATAGGATTTCCTACTATAATTATTATTCTGGCCTTCTCCTAACACTCTTTATCCTTGAGACACTTGGAATTCATTGACACTCCTTGGTACACACTCTTATTCATTCATTTTCATGCATTTTGACCTAGTTCTCCCTTGTGATGTTTTGGCACTCCCTAACACTCCTCAACATGCATCAACATTGTCTAGCATGTGTTAGCACTCCTTTTCATTCCTTGGCATGCCCTCACAACTACCCTTACTTTTTTTGGGACTTGAAAACCTAACCAAGTCTTGCCTCGACTACATCAACCTGACCAAGTTATGGTTACTACAACTAGACTATGCCTTGTTCACCTAAGAACTGAATATAACTCATACTAGGCTACTCATGTCCAATTTCAACTTATCCCACTTAACAAGTTACAAGTTACCAAATCAAGGCTCACATCCAACCGTGTCCATAAAACAACTAAGCAACATAGTTTACATCTTGACATGTCATAGCGCATAGCACATCTAACAATACCTTGGAAACATAGTTACATCTTCTTGAATTGGGAGTTCTTATTTTGTAAATGTGACCCTTGACTATGCCATGAAAACCCTCCAAAACATTCTTAAATGATGGGAACTCTCTTCATGTATGAAGCTAGTGAAATGTCACAAGTCATCCAAGATACCTCCAAATATTTGATTTGTGCCTAAGGGAAGTGAAAGATACCCTTAATAGAAAACATGCATAAAAATTTGTAGCCAAGTTCCCTAAATGTGAGATGTTTCCACTTGTGCAATTGTGCTTCCAAATATGTGAACTCAACAACAAAACACACCTTAAAATACATGAATGTCCCCCAACATGTGGAAGAAAAAGCAACCCATACCCTAGTCTTCCTCCGTTAGAAATTTGGGCCTTTTCTCACAAGGTATCTTCTCTTATTTTTAAAGAGGACATAAACAAGCTTTTAGATGTTTCTAAATGGAGTACTCTTCACCTATGTCCTTCTCCTTTACTGCACGTGATACAAATACCAATTTTCATATTCTTGACTATAGCATTCTTCTTTTATACATGTGACCCTTGACTATGCCATGAAATCATCCAAAATCTTCTTAAAGGATGGGAGCACCTCTTCATGCATGAAGCTAGTGGAATGTGATAAGTTTTCCAAAATTCCTCCAAATATGTGATTTGTGCCTTGGGAAATGTTAAAGGTACCCTCAATGGAAAAACATATAAAGATTTGTGGCCAAGTGCCCTAAATGTGAGATGTTTCCACTTGTGCAATTGTGCCCCCTTTTGATGCTCAAATTGGACCCTAGTTGTGCAAGACTCATAAGGTGTCTCTTTGGGTTAACTCAGGGTTTTTGGCATTGTCACCTTATCAATGAATCCTCTCACTTTGGATTACTTATTGAATCTTGGGGATATCCCAAATCACACATTTATGGGGTCTTTTATGTGACTAGATCACTAGCACTGAAAACCAACTTTACATTGGATGATTCAACATCTTGATGATCCCTATCCTATTGACCACAACTTTTGTATCCATTATTGCTTTAATTGCAACACTTCCAGTAGATATTGATGGTGTCATGAACATATTTATGGTTCTCTTCTTTATGGAAAAAATATTATCTACAATGCCATTATTCAATGAATGGCTACACAACAGGGTCTGTATGAGCCAATCGTTCATGTTGTCGATGTAGTGCCCACATGACACACATTTGATGGTCTATCATAGCCAAACACTCTATGATGGGTTTCAAAGATACCCAACCTATGGCAACAAGCTACATTCTATTGCTAAAGCTTGTAATTAGTGGAAGAATTATATTCTACCAAAGGAAATGGACATCCACACCAATTGTAGGCCTTTTCCTACTCCAGATAATTCTTGGGAGTTAGTGCCCCTCGATTTTGTGTCATGTTTTCCCTCAACCAAGCAGGGTAAGGAATGTGTTTTTGTTATTGTTGATTACTTCCTTAGGATGGGAATTTTTCACCTTGTAAGAATATTTTTCGCAACAAAATCCACTCATAAGTTATTCTTCGAGCATATTTTGTTTCTCTTTGGGTTTCCAAGGACCATATTTCTTGATGGAGATAATAGGTTCCTTACTATTTTTTGGTTTAACCTTTGGTCCATGATGGACATCAAGCTTGACCAAATCCACTACCTTCCATCCATAGATTGATAAATAAAAAGTAGTAGTCAATAGGATTATTATAAATGTCTTCAGAGTATAAAATTGTGAGCATCCACATACACGTGTTGAAAGCCTTCCATATTTTCAACATAAATTTGACATAGCTCTTCATACTTCTATTGGCCACAAGCCTTTTTAGGTGTGCTTAGGGTCCCAACAATTGGCACACATTGATGTAGCTATATTCATGGTATAACACATGAAGATACCTCCTATACTTGGAAGGAGATAAGTAAAGCAACCAATTTTGAGGAAGGTATCCAACAAATTCAACAATTATTTCATGATATTTTGTAGAAAGTTTCCAAATCCAAGTACAAGGAGATACACAATCTATTGGGCTCCACATAATTTTCAGGTTGGTGACGAGTTATGGTTGGACTTGCATAAAGGGCAATTGACAAACTTCCATAACAAGCTCATACCACTTTGACACGAACCTTACACCATCACTAAGGCTATGGGTGATAATTATTTTGTAGATAGCCATAAGATGATTTATATTACTTCAAAAATAAGTACATGTTCAGATGATTTACGCTTATGGGGTGCATGTCTAGAAAAAGTTCCTTTAAAAAAATAAAAGAAATGATCGCACCATTACTGAGATAAGTTATTGTGATATTATACTTGACATTAAATAACTACACAAGAGATTTTAAGAATTAACATTTTTAAAGTTTATTTTATATCAAAGTAGGTGGATCATTATGACTAAATTTTTTAAATATTACACTACTCTAATATTATATATCTTATGACTATTTAAAAAAAAAATATTATCACTCTAATATTATTTCTCATACATGCTCTAGGTTCGAGAGCTTGTGTGTATCAGAATACCGTTGTAGGCAGGCCATATCTCTGCCTTGCTTGTTTTACAGTCCTCTCTACCTCGGATTTTCATAACCCAAAACATTTTTTCTGTCCATTTGGGGGATGAAATTTCCTCCGCCAATGGAGGGGGAGGGGGAGGGGGAGGGCGGTTGAACCCAAGACTCTTGCAATCGATCTCGATCTCAAACCATACTCATAAACCATACCCATATGAAAGCATAGACGAATACTAGGGATCAAATTCAAACCTCACCATCATGGCTATTGTGATGGTGTTGTTGAAGGAGTTAGGGTGAAAATGTGAACCGAGATGGATTGAAGAAAACTCCATTGCATGTTTCCAAGGTGTTAAGGGATGGAACAAGAGGTATGCATTCAATATGCCTGTTTCTGGATTTGATGGCCTCTTATTATCTATTATTAGCGTTGCTGGTATCTATTGAGGACAAAGATCATAACTCTCGCTTATGTGTCAGATCCTGTACTTCTTGGAGAAATGCTCCTTAATCATGGTCTTTCCTGTGCCCTTTTTTCCCCAGGAAAAGGTTATATTTTTATTCGTGTATATTATTCTAAAAAACTAGGCCTATTCTTCCCTAGAATTTATCTCTAAAAAGCTATGCATCTTTTGCTTCTTTCTATTGTTGCATACCTTTAGGTAGGCTGGCGTACAATTCTGATCCAAAAAATTTAAACAATGCTCTCATACAAAAAATGTTGAAAAAAATTTAAACAATCCTCTCATACAAAAAATGTATTTCAACTATGGGAAATAAAAACAAAATCCAAGAGTCCACTGATCAAAGGAAAGGAAAGTGGGAATATTCAGTGTGCAACCCATTTTTTTCTTCTTAAACAATCCATTCCCCAGGCTGAAGCTCAAGAATTTTTGACAGGATATTTGCCCCTTGAATTTTTTCTTTGAAGATGTGAGCAAAGGCGGCTTGGGTAAACCCCTCAAAAATACCAAGCATTTCCTCATTAGTGATGATACATATTTGCAGAGTATACTATCTATTGAGTCATTTTATAGCACATTGAGAATTGTCAAATATTAGAAATTTTGGAACCCCATATTCTGTTGCTAGAGTTCATATAAGCTTTAATGCCATCAACTCAACCTTGTTGTTGAACCCTTTACCAATTCCTACCTTAAATATGATTACATGAGATTCACTGGTATGCAAGATGCTTCCTGCCCCTCCCAGTAGGGCTCATTTTGAGAGGCGCCATCAAAATAGGCCAAGGCTTTGAGCGATCAATTTTGTGTTCTGCAATAGGACTGGAGTAGCACATTGGACTGGAGTGATGAATTTTCTCTCAAAGTTTTGTCATTTAACAGTTACCGAATACCCCAATCAGTTTAACGGTAAGGCCCTAAACTCTTTAGTAACATGGTTCGTGCACCATTCATATAGGGCATTGTAATTTGTATTTCCACAATAGGGATCTCTTATATTCGTGATACCATCCAATTCTTTCCAAACCAATTTAGAGTAAATATAGTCCAGAATTAAATGGCAGTTTGATTCTTCATTTTCCATACAAAAGTTGCACCATCCTGGACGCTTTATATTTATTCTCTCTAATATATCCAGAGCAATTACTTTATTGTTTAGGAGTAGCCACATAGAAATACAAGTTTTGGAAGGACAATGAAACTTCCAATTTTCCTTCCACCACCATCTAGTTGGTTGTTGAAAGCCATGTGTTGCCAGGGTCTTATAGCATATCCAAGGTGTATATAGGCCCGAGAAGTATTTATTGTCCAAACCAAATGGTCTTGCAAATCTCTTACTTTGATGTGACTATGCCTGAGATTTTCCACATAAGTATTCGACATTTCAACATCCTCCTCATTGAGCCCAAGGTCTCTGGCAGATCCAACTCTTATTGCCAGATTGTAGTCATCTCCTGGTCTACAACTTGATTTAAGCTATACATCCTTATGTTTCTCAGATGTTGAATGATATGAGGAGGAATCCTGGAATTATTGTCATTACCAATCCAAGAATCCAAGCCCACCTGAACATTTGAGCCTCTTCCAACACACAAAAGCAAGCCAGTTCCCTATCAAAGTAAAAACATGTAATACTGCCTCCAAATTACAAAGATGTTATGAGAATTTTTAACGGGGCTTATAGTCCAAGCTTCCACTAAGGTTGGATATATGTATTTTTCCTTTACAATATAAAACTAGAACCCTTTCCCATGTACAAGCCTCCAAGAACTCTTTATTACCAACACCTTGTAGAAATGAAATATTTTTTTAAGGCTGTAGCCCCCCAAAGCCTTTGGGACAGCTAACTCATAGTGAATCTATAATTGAGTCTCATGGTTGACTCTAGTACTTCTTTGGGAATCCAATAAAGGGGGGACTAATAAAGTGGAATGACCTCAATAACTAATTTGACTAATAACAACCTTCTCCCATTGGAAATCCTTCGATTGTACCAATCAATCAAGTTTTTCTTGACCTTTATACTTAACTACTACCAATTCTTATTTTGTTAATTGTTTGGTTTAAGGGAAAAGCCAAATTTCTTTATACTATTATCCAACTTTAGAAATTGTCGAGGAAAGAGAGTATTGATGTACTCTTGATCTTCACTAGATAAACCTGCAAAAGGGATGTGATATTTCTCCATATTGATCTGCATTCCTAAAAAAAACAAAAAAGGTTCTAAAAACTCCTTTAATTTTGTCGCATCCTTTATTTTTCCTCCCAAGAAAATCAAATATCATCAATAAAGAGGAAGTGTGACAATATACAGGAATTTCTAGTTTTTACCTTCCAATCACTCCAATTGAGTGCATTCTTTTGTTAAACACACATGGGCAGCAAAGGAATATGAAGGATAAAACATGAGAGTACAATTTTTATTAACAAGTGATAGACATTTATAGTGCATATTGTGACTATTGGGTTCCACATCCCAAGGTCTCTTGGACTCCTTTTGTCTATTTGACTTCCACACTAACCCATTGAGGATTAGGTGTCCAACATTCCCCCCCTTAATCTGAAGGGTTATTTATGAGTCCAAGAAGAGAGCTGAAATAAAAAATGTGCAAAAATGCATGGCAACGCTAGGCTGAATGTGCTCTTTCAAATGTCGGTATAAAGGGCGGTGGTTTAAGGATAACCACCAACACTGGAATGCTTAGTGCAATTCCTGGAACTCTTCCAAAACTGGTAAGAAGTTGAAGTCTTCTGCTAGAGGAAGTGCTGCTATTGTTTTGAAGAGGGAAACCTTCAACCATGAAAGGGAGGTCTCACCTCGCATAAAAGGGAGAACTTCAACCTAAAAAGGGAAGTCTCAACCTGTGATGGTTTAAGGATGACCAACAACTCTGGAATGCTTAATGCAATTCCTGGAACTCTTCCAAAACTGGCGAGAAGATGAAGTCTTCTGCTAGAGGAAGTGTTCTCAATTTTGTTCCTGGAATTCTTCCAAAACTGGCAAGAAGCTGAAGTCTTCTGCTAGAGGAAGTGTCCTAGATTACCAACTGAAGGCATGCTGATGGGCATCTTTGTTTTTGGCTACAACTCTAAATTTGGTATGGCAGGTTGTGGCTCAGGCTCGCTTGATGTGACTTTGAAGCTTGTAGATGACCATCATTTCCCCCCCTGTCAGATACATGGTGAAATGATGGAGAAAACTCAACTGCAAGACTGTTCAATACTCTGGAACAAGTTTTGACACGTGTTTGGAATATCTTCTTGGCTGTTGATGCCCATTGCCAAGAAGTGATCCATCCAAGATGAATCTTTGTTCTTGCAGGGCGTTTGTTTCTGAAGCATTTGTGTGAAGAATGGGTGGTTTTATGACAGTGCTTACATGGATGAAGATCAAAACATTGATCTTTCAAATGGCCAATTTGGTCACAATGTTGGCATTTCACAATCTGTTGTTATTGTTGTGGAAGAGGGGCAGAATCTGGAACAACTGGAGGTGAACTATCATGAATGAATCCAACACTCTGAAACTGAATGGGCTTTAATTAGTTTGGAATATGAAAGGACAAGTCCTTGTCATATCCAAGACCAGTTTTGTGCTTGTTGTGGACAAGCTGTTCCCAAGGTTTGATGATGTGCTTGGGAAGTGCAGACTGAGTTTCTGCATCTGCATGTAACCTTGCTGCTTTATGGGAGTCTGTTTCAATCTTTTGAACAGAAACAGGTTCAGAATAACTCCTTTGTTTTAATTCTTCTTGCTGTAGCTGAGTTTCAAGATGCAAAAAATCAATTTTCTCTTGTGCATTTTGTAGACAGACCTGAATGTCTGTGAGAGAGAATTTTCTGATTTTTAATGTATCATGAGTGGTAGACAATATCAGAGTTTTGAGGAACTTTAATACTTCATTGATTCTGGCCATTTTTTCTTCAATGTCAGCATTACACCTTAAAAAATTGAACAACTACTACTCAATGCAAAAAAGTAATATCACTCATAGTACACAACAATATCCCTTATAATTGTGCAACCAGCAAGCACCAATTACAAAAAATGACTAGCACTATGTTCTAACAATACAACCAACTAAACTTTTCTCCACAAAAGACTACTTTTATAAAACAATCATTGCCTTTATACAGCCCACCAAACTCTTCTGCAACACTTGAAATAAAGAAGATGATCAGAGGAAACAACTTCTTCAATCTGATTACATAGGCAAAAGGGCACCAAAACCTTCCCAAGGGCTTCCTTCAGAACCTCCCACAACGCTCTCCACTGGCTGTGTAAAAATAAACAATATCCACAACATAAGCAACTTCTTGATCAATATTTCAATAAAATGAATGCTTTCGCTTTGGATGGATACTTTTGCAATTTCTGCGGTGTTTGTCAAGTAATTTTAAGATGCAAACTACACCTTTAATTTCTGTTACTGAATGCAAGGCAATCTTCCGGCATTTATAACACAATCTTATCACACAAGTATTCACACAAACTTATCTTCTAGATTTGTTTTAGAGGAAATACTATGCGAACCTGCCTAACCAGTTCAAACTTGGGCTTTTGAAACCTGAAATCTGTGAACATCACATTTAGTTTGTGGTTTAAACTCATCGGATCATTCTCAACCTTGTTCTCGTAGTCTTTTGGTAGAACTGCTTTCCTCGGATTACAATCACTTTCCTATTGCGCAGAGAATACACAATTGTGACTCTCCTTTAAAACTTGTGTTGATGATGAATTGATTGATATATTCTATAGTTCAAGTCAACCAATACATTTTTCTCGTTGAGAAAATTCACAATCATAATCGATATGAATGGAACGAGGCATTATGTGACTGAATGTCGCATTCTTGAGCGATCTGACGGGAATGAGGCCGACTTAGTGATGTGAACCTTCGAGCAATGGAATAGAGATATGATGGCTACTTTCAACAGAATTAAAATACAAGTTCTTTTAGGGCATGGTCACTTTCAACACCAAGTTTGTTTATTCATATAACAAAAGCAATCTGTCAGTGCATGATTATTTATTTTGCGGCAAGTTTGTTTGTTTTAACAAATGCTTCAACCTAATAGATGTAAACAATGGGTATATATATTTCAAATTTACATAGAAATGAGTGGCTATTTCAAATCATACGTGTGCTCACTATCCAGAGCTCCAACCGAGCGCTCATTGTCTGCCTCGTCTCTAATTCGTGATTTGAATCCAGGCTGCGAAGTTGGGGATGCCCCGTGTCAGCGGAAACAACATGTAATAAGCTGGTGGTGTAATATTCCTGTTGGGAGGAGCCGTGACAACGACAGAATACGTATTGGTTCCCACATGAATAAATGCAGTCAATTATCTCCTCCAAGAACCATCAGAGCCGCCATCACCACTGTAGTAAAATTTCAAAAATCTATGGTGATTAACAAACAAATGGGACAACAAATTTAAATATCATTACGCATTAAAAATTAATACTCAAAACTGTATATCAAACCAGAGAGGCCACCATGTTTCTGCTATCTTCTCCAGTTCCACACTTTACAGCCTTCTTCTTGAGGGGAGTCACCACCAAACCTTTTTTTATGTTGAAGGACTTTCTTGGATTCGCTTTCTTAGCTTCCTAATTCTGCAGATGGTGCGCCACTTATCGAGTTTCCTTCCGTAGGCACAACAATGTTATGCCCTCCAACTGAGAAATCTAACATTTTTGAACCCTAAACTGACGGAGGTTTAAACATACTTAGAGCACGCTCAATTCTTGAACTCAAAACTGGGCAAGAGCTAGACTCACATGGGCCACTGGTAGTTTTATCAGCAATATGACTTTGTGCAGAATTTCAAATTGTTGATGCAGAGTCCTTGTAGGCCTCTAGTTTCGATACTAAGAAGGAATTTCTTGCTATCGAGCATATGGTGGTCCTTCACGCAGGATACCAAATCTCCAAACTCCCGAAAACAACAAAGAACTTGGTGAACGGTAACAACATGCGATGGAGAGACTGGATAATAGCTTTGATTATGCCTAAGAATCGTGCGCGGAACAAGGAAAGAATATGGAAAGCCCTGTGCCTAAATTAGAAATTGCACAGGTCGACCAATATCAATGCAAAAATTAATTACAGGCAAATGGATAGGGTCAAAGCAAGCACGGGTGAACGAGGAGAGTTGTAGCAAGCCGACGCTGTTCAGTCGGACTAACAATTGCAGCAGAGCATTCAATGCACAAAAAATAGGGACAAAGGTTATAATTAATGAAATGGCCAGACGAACAGTGGACGTTGCAAAGAAAGAGCGCTGGAAATTACAGAGAATGCCCAAAAATGAGAAAATGTGTTTCTGACAGAGCCCAAATTAGTGGAGCGTTAGGTCATTGTAACATTCCTAATTAGCCATGGCTAATTGGAATATTCGATTTTGCTCAATTTTTGCCTTCTATAGTTAGTTATAAATAAATAAATAAAAAGTGAGAAAAGAGGACATAACTCACTTTTAGAATAAAAGTCACTTCCTAGTAGCACAATGTTGTGACTTAAAGGGGAGCCAAGGGGGCCAAAGGGGGACGCAGAGATGGACCCCACGCAAACACCTAGAGGGATTGCGCAGAAGGGAATAAACATGTGGCAAAAGAGGAATTACATTGGAGGAGGTGAGCCTTGGGATTGAGAGAGGCAAAGGCTATAAAGGAGAGAGAAACCCCCTCATTTTTATCATTCAATTATGTGCATTGTGAGCTAGTCATTTCGACTTAGAGCACGCTGGTTGTTTAGCTTGTCTGCAACACTGTTTAGTGCATCGAGTGTCTCCGTTCGGAGATCTCACCCTTAGCCCCCAGGGACTTTGAGTGCCAAATTGGGCAAGGTATTTCCATCAGTATTTTTGCAGTACTTTCAGTAGCATTTTGGGCAGGAGGATTGAGTATCTTGGGATGATTGTGCAGCACTGAGAGGGATGACGCAGTTCTTTCTGGCAGGAGTTTTGGATTGGGGTTTTGCATGATGATTTATGCTGGGTGATTAAGCAGGGGACTAGCCCTTGCATATTGGAGGATTTTTGGTAGAGTTTCAGGCAGAGTTCTAGAGGGGTTTCTTCAGTGGCAGCGCAAAGCATTGAGGAACTGCGCAGATCCCCAAGGGGGTGATTTTCGGAGGTCGACCATTTCAGAAAAGCTTTCTGGGTTTGCTGGGTTTCTTGAGTGGAGTCTGATTCTAGAGTTTCAGCCTTTTCCGAGGAGGGGAACAGCACCAAACTCTCATTTGATTTTGGTAGCAACAACAGCACGACAATTTTCCAGTAGTTGGGACGCAGTTCAGAGAAAAGCCATTCCTTTACTATTCTAAGTGTACTTCTTCACTTGCCCGGTGCAAGTTGAGGTGCCATCTTCCTGATCACCTCCTGTACTCATTTTTCTACTCAGTATAATAAAATGGCTTAGTATTTCTCGCTGCATTTCTTGAGTATCTGTTTTATGCTTCATATATACACTATTGTTGTTGCACTTCTGCTATTATATCTTTGTGATTTTCTCAGATACTATACCACTTGTACATTTTTCTAGTTGAGACCTTGCTGGGGTTTAAGGAATATTCTGGGTTAGGGATATTACAGTGGTATCAGAGCATAGATTTGGCTCAGCCTGTGGAGCTAGCAATCTATGACACAGGGGTAAAAACCCTACATCTGTAACAGAGGTAGGAGATATAGAGACACTGGGCGTAGGTTGGAGAATACCTACGGAGAGGGAGACTGTGTTCCAATGGTGGACACAGAACAGGAGGAGCCTGTGGTGGATGCAGAGCAGAGGGATCCAATGGTAGATGAGGACGGGAAGAGATTTGCGGATATGCTCCTCAAATTAGTGCAGGATCTGTCGAGGCAGATCGAGATGATGGGGTAGAGATTCATGGCATTAGAGGCCAGACAACGTGAGAGCCCATGGGTCTTTTAGATTGGTGAGGGATCGGGTGCATTTCATCATTTACCAGAGCAGCGTGATACTGTGCAGCAGGTAGCCTCACATGCCCCTACACGCTCTACCATGCCTACGTTCTTATGAGCAGACACGGGGGTCGAAGCCCAGCGGGAGGTAGAGCCCGGCCATATGGGCGATTATTTTGCAGAATACCAGGCCTATGGGCAGGAGTTTATGGATGCCCTTTCATTTAGAGACTTTGTTCAGCTCCAGCGGGATAGTAGACCCCGCGACCATCACAGAGGGAACTAGCATTACCATGATGGTGACACCCACCGTACAATGAGTAGATTCCACTTGCCTACGTTTGATGGTTCATTAAACAGTTCGACGAAGTCTTGCGGTGGAGAAGCTAGACATTTATTTCAAGATTAACCAAATGTCAGAGGCAGAGGCCATCAAGGTGGCAACATTGCATTTGGATGGTTAGGCTAAGGATTGGTGGTTTCATGGGATGGTTACACTCGGACACTCCACAGTGATGACATATGCCGAGTTCACGAGGAGATTGATGGAGCGATTTGATCGGAGGGATCCAGAGCAACATTTTGTCGAGCTAACGAGGCACAAACAAACAGGGAGCCCAGAGACCTACATTGCAGATTTCTTGAGGGTCTCAGTGATGGTGCCAGATCTATCTATGGCACAGAGGATTTATATGTATGTTGAGGGGTTAGTAGAGCCACTCCGGGGTTTAGTCCGATCCACTAGACCAGCCACACTCCAGGACACCATTAGCAGGACCCGAGACTTACAGGATGTCTTACCCAGGACCCGGACACCTTACCCCTAGAGACAGATTTTCCAATCTAAGGGGAAGGATGTGAGGATTCTACCTCTAAAGGGGAATCCAGGACTAGCACAGATTGACGATGATGTCAGGAGGGAGCTGAAGAAGAAGCGGTTGTGCTTCACCTGTCAGGAGCCGTGGGCACCAGGACATAGATGTGCTGCTGGCAGAGCACATTTTATTGAGGTCTTCTCTGAGAGCAGTGGGGAAGAGGATGATGAGGATGATGTGGAGGCAGGAGATATTCAAGCCATGCAGGGATCTTTGCCACCTCCACTGCCAGTAGCAGGTGGTGCATCTTTTGCACCTACCGGAGGGGCCCTTGCAGCATTGCGAAGAGTTCCCAGGTATCTGACGCTACGCGTATGGGAGACAGTACGTGGCCAGCGGGTATCAATTTTGGTTGACAGTGGGGCAACCCACAACTTCATCGATGCACAGATGGTTGAGTGGATAGGTATACAAACAGAGAGCTTCGATGGGTTTTCCGTTTTGGTCTCAGGAGATCAGACCATGATGTGTGCTTGTTATGTTCTAGAGCTATCAGTGATGATGGGCACCAACACATTGACCGACCACTTTTTTGTGGTCGATATTCCGGACACCAACATGATACTGGGTGTTCAGTGACTCATCACTCTAGGGAAGGTCATGACAGATTGGAAGACCTTAGAGATGGAGTGGGATGATGAGAAGACAGGGAGGCATGAGAAGATACGGGGAAAACACACATATCCGCCTCAGACTGTTTCGACTCATCGGATGGAGGCAGTCTTCTGGAAGGGAGACGTAGAGTGGGCAGTAGAGCTGCATGCATCAGAGGCAGGGACTACAAGGTGAACTGTACATCCAGAGATATAGTCCATCCTTGACGGGTATGCCATAGTGTTTGGGGAGATTCCACTAGGACAGCCACCGGACCGGGGATTTGAGCACACCATTGAGCTTGAGCAGGGTATTCAAGCAGTGATTACTACACCCTATAGGCATCCCAAGGCCTATCGGGATGAGATTGAGTGGGCCATTCAGGAGTTGTTGGCTCTTGGGCACATTCGGCTGAGCACGAGTCCTTTTGCTTCTTCCATGGTGTTGGTGAAGAAGAAGGACGACACATTGAGGTTGTGCATTGATTACAAGGCCCTGAACAAGAAGACACTAAAGAACAGGTACCCCATACCCAGGATCGATGAGTTGATGGATGAGTTGAGAGGAGCACGGTTCTTCTCAAAGATTGATTTGAGATCTGGGTACCATCAAATTCGCGAGAGGGAGCAGGACATTCCCAAGACCTCCTTCAGGTGTCACTATGGGCACTTTGAGTTCTTGGTGATGCCGTTTGGGATAACCAATGCCCCTGCTACATTTCAGTCCTCATGAATCACATCTTCCGTAGTCACTTGAGGAAGTTTGTGTTGGTATTCTTTGATGATATCCTCATTTACAGCAGGACTTGGGAGGAACATCTCCAGCATATAGAGACAATGTTGCGTATCTTGCAGGAGTAGCAGTTCTATGCCAAACTCTCCAAGTGTTAGTTTGGGTTGATAGAGATGTTGTACTTGGGACACATCATAGGAGTGGACGGAGTGAGAGTCCATGAGGAGAAGATCAGGGCCATCAGGGAATGGCCGGAGCCAAGGAACGTGACAAAACTTCGAGGATTCATTGGCATTTTCACCTACTACCAAAAGTTCGTCAAGAGTTTCTCACAGCTTGCTGCACCCCTGACAGATTTGACGAGGAAGGGGGCATTCAGTTGGATAGACATAGCGCAGCAGGCCTTTGATAGGATCAAGAAGGTTATGAGCAGCTGCTCAGTGCTTGCACTGCCAGATTTTATGCAACCATTTGTTTTGGAGTGTGATGTGTTGGGAGAGGGGATCGACGCAATATTGATGCAGGGAGGACACCCTATAGCCTTTGTAAGCTGGAAACTCCTTTCACACGAGAGGTTGTATTCTATATACGACAAAGAGATGTTGGCCATCATGCATGCATTGTCCAAGTACCGACAGTATTTGGTAGGTAATAGGTTCAGGGTGAGGATTGATCACAACAGCCTCAGGTTCTTTTTGGAGCAGAAGCAGCTATAGGGGAGGTAGCAGAAGTGGATCAGTAAGATCCAAGCATATGACTTTGACATTGAGTATGTCAAGGGTAAGAAAAACGTGGTAGCAGAGGCCCTTTCACGTAGACCAGCCACATTGTCTCTTATGAGCTTGGATACAAACTGGAGGGCTCAACTCTGAGTAGAGTACTCCAAGGACAGGTTGGCATGTGAGGTTCTGGATGGGCAGGTGGCAGATGACAGGTACAGGGTGGTCGATGAGATCATCTATTATAGGGACCAAATCTTCTTGACTGAGGGGTCTCAGCTCAAGAAGAAGATACTACATGCATCACATGATTCACCTTGGCAGGCCATCAGGGGTTTACCAAAACCTACAGGGAAATTAGAGAGAGGTTCTCATGGAAGGGCCTTAAGGAGGACGTACTCCAGCATATCGGGGAGTGCGATGTTTGCGAGAGGAACAAGGGAGAGATGAGCCATCCCGCAGGATTATTGCAACCTCTTCCCATTCTGGAGGGGAAATGGGAGAGTATTTCGATGGATTTCATCACAGGGTTGCCCATGGTACAGGGCAAGGATTGTATCTTTGTCGTCGTTGATCAACTGACAAAGTACACACATTTTTTTTCCATATCCGCACACCATACAACAATGCAGGTGGTCAAGCTGTTCTTCAGAGACATCTTCAGGCTACATGGTCTTCCTAAGACCATTGTCAGTGACAGAGACAGCCGTTTCATGGGCGGGTTTTGGTAGGCGCTTTTCTGGTTGGTAGGGACAGAGTTGACACCGAGTACCAATTATCACCCACAGACGGATGGGCAGACATAAATAGTTAACAAGTGGCTGGAGGGCTACTTGCGTAACTATGTCAGTGGGCAATAGTAAGCGTGGCTGAAGTGGCTACATCTGGGGGAGTACTGCTAAAACACTACATATCACATGTCCATTGGTATGTCACCATTCTATGCCTTATATGGGTATCATCCTTTATCTTTTGCTGACATGATGTTTGGTGATAACAAGGCTCCTAGAGCCAATATTTGGATCCAAGAGAGTCAGGATGTCCTCCGAGCTCTCAAGGATAACATGGCTACAATGCAGAACCAACAGAAGCTGTATGTCGACAGGGGTTGGGTGGAGAGACAGTTTGAGGTAGGGGACATGGTCTACCTACAATTACAGCCATATCGATAGTCATCAATGAAGCAGAAGGGGGCTGAGAAGCTCAAGCCCTACTTTTATGGGCCATACAGGGTGATACGCAGGATTGGACAGGTTGCATATGAGTTGGAGCTGCCTCAAGGCAGCAAGCTTCATAACGTTTTTCATGTATCATGCTTGAAGAAGGCATTGGGGCAGTAGGTGATAGTGACAGATGAGCTACCACCCATGGATGATGAGGGGCATTTGGTGTTGCAGCCGGAGGCTATTATCGATACTAGGGAGAGGCAGCTGCGTAGCAGGACGGTCCGGGAATTCTTGGTGAGGTGGAAGAATTTGCCGGATGAGGATGCCACTTGGGAGAGTGAGAAAATCTTGCAGCATCCATCACTTCAGTTGCTTGAGGACAAGCAACATTTTTCCGGGGGAGACTGTAATATTCCTAATTAGCCATGGCTAATTGGAATATTCGATTTTGCTCAATTTTTCCTTCTATAGTTAGTTATAAATAAAATTAACAAAAAAAGTGAGAAAAGGGGACATAACTCACTTTTAGAATAAAATTCACTTCCTAGTAGCACAACATTGTGACTTAAAGGGGAGCCAAGGGGGCCAAAGGGGGATGCAGAGATGGAGCCCACACAGACACTTGGAGGGACTACGCAGAAGGGAAGAAACACGTGGCAAAAGAGGAATTACATTGGAGGAGGTGAGCCTTGGGATTAAGAGAGGCAAAGGCTATAAAGGTCATTTTGATCATTTGATTATGTGCATTGTGAGCTAGTCATTTCGACTTAGAGCACGTTAGCTGTTTAGCTAGTCTGCAGCACTGTTTAGTGCATCGAGTGTCTCCGTTCGGAGATCTCACCCTTAGACTCGGGGGACTTCGAGTGCTTACTCGGGCAAGGTATTTCCATCAGTATTTTTGCAGTAGTTTCAACAACATTTTGTGCAGGAGGATTGAGCATCTTGGGATGACTGCGCTGTTAGCGCTCAAATCTACCTTAGGCTGAAATAAGGTGAGACTCAAGGCCACATCAAACCACGCTCAGCCTGGTAGCTAGCCCTACGAGGACAGGAGAGGGCTCTCTCCGGGTCAATCTTGACAAAAGATAATCAATGAGGCTCGAGATGACTGAATTGATGACTAATTTTAGGCTAGGTATTAAGTACAAAGAGTTTAGAATTGATTTTTAAAGGTTTTGTTGAATTCAAGGGAGGGGCAATTTTGCGTGCGGGGATGAGGCACAGTTTTTGCAGAGGTCTACTTGGGGAAAGATGGGCGATTGTTTTGATGCCTTAAAGCAAGTGAGATGGGTATATCAGACTGGTGAGGGGCTAAGGAGAGCAAGGGGTCTCAAGGGTTCTCCTTAAACTGAAGAAAACATAGAAGATTAAACAAATTTAAAGACAGAGCATAGCAATTTCATGGATTCTACCTTAACACTTCATTTGTTTAATAACAAAAGATTTAATAGAGATAATTATGCACATACACAACTTACAAGTACTGAGAGAAACACACCATCAACACATAAAGCCACATGGTCCAAAATAGTGCTGCAAAACCCTGGTCTTTCCTTTGCCAAAAATGCTGTAAGATATGCAACAATATAGTCTCAAAGCTATCCCAAAATCCAACCTCTCCTACTGAATGAAAATTTACATATATAGACCAAGCTATACTCATTTCCCTAACCTCTAGGGGTCGAGCTCCTCCTTCTAGGAGCAGTTTGAACAAATTCTAAACATGGAGCAAGAATCTAGATGACCAAACAACCTGCCTCTAAAAAGAAGGAAACTGGTTCATTACATTAGTTTCTTGCTAATTTGTGAATGAATCATCTAGAAGAAGGTAAATAAGTGCCATGTTACCTTACATACATCAAATTACATCATGGTGGGTGAAAAATTACATCAAAGCGTGAAACTGGTGAAAACTAGCCGAATTCCTGAGCTGAAGGTGAAAATCTAGGCCAAAAACTGTATGCGTAGCGCCCCTGATCCCTATGCATAGCGCACCTTTGAGCCTGTTTTTGGGGCCCTTCCTGACATTCAAATTGAGCTCATGATAGCTCGTTGGAAAGCCCTGGATGTCTACTTTCCAACCCAAGTGTAATTTTCCGATTTGGAGCTCATTTGACCCCTCAAAACTGAATTCTCCCAGAGGTACTTCCTGCAGTTGGAAAAGGTGGCAGCAAGGTGGTTTTCATGATGTTTGTGGACATTTTGACCATCCAGATCTCAATGAAATGCTTCGGAAATGGCTGAACATGTGTATTTCTTCATGAAAAATCCAAAAATATAAGCCATTTGTCAATTGGACCTCCCAATCTTCAGGGTAGCGCGCTGCGCGCTACGCGTAGAACCCAAAAACCTGTTTCTCAAGCCAAAATTTTTGAAATGACAAAATATTCTCCAAATGTGCTCAAAATTGGAGTGAATAATATCCATCATGTATCATGCTCAACTAGTGAAGCCTCGGCCAAAACTCGAAGCGGATCAGGCCTTTTGCGTTGCTTTTGCACTTTTCTCAAACGCCTCTTGAGGATCTTCATTCTCGCTTTGCAAACATGCATGCGAGCCCAATAGTGAGTCTTCATGTGGCGAAGCATGTCCTTGTCCCTATTTGCCTTCGCCAACAACTTATCCAAATGAGTGTTGACCTGGATGAGCATTGATTCCCTATCAATAGGTGTTAAATCACCGGGTCTCCTTCGGGCCAATTCCCGGTCTTCGCGGATCTTCCACAGCTCATAAAGTTCATGCTCATCTTCCAACTGCTTGTTGTGCTGCTCCAAATAGTTGATCACCCACTTAGCCATCTGCAATTTCTTTTGCAGTGAATCATTCTCGGCCCTTTGTTCTCGGATGATCTCCTTTAGCTCGGAGCTAGGAGAGCTAGCATCAACATCAATGATATCCGTGTCCTGGCCTGCTGAACGACCCTCATCAACCATGGGTCACTTGCTCCTGTCCTGGATCTGTACCTGTGCTGAAGACGGAGGTGAGACCCCTTCCACATGAGGTGGAGATAATACTCGCTGTGCTGATGAAGTCAACGAGACCCCTTCCACCCCGAGTGGAGATAGTACTCATCGTGCAGCTGCAAATAAGGCCCTGTGGCCTTTCTGATATGTCACATATACTGGAGCATCAACATGCTCGGTCTCAGGAATGTCAAACTGCTGTGAAGGCCCTCCCTCATCATGAACTATCTCTAGTGGTGGATGAGGCGCTGTGAAAAGGTCACGAGCAATAAAATCCTCCCATGTAATGCCCTGCTGTGCCAGCTGATGAATCACCACGATCTTGATCAATGCATAATGATATATGCTCCTGTGCTGATGTGCTGGGCTCTTCTTTTGCACTAAAGGCACCATCCTCTCTATGTTGCGAAACATAAAATACGGGATGTTCATCAGACGCACCCTCGTAAAATGCATCAACAAACGGACATGGTATGCATAAAGACGCGAGAATCTGCCCTCACAACTAAAATATCGGATGATAAGTTTCATCAAAGGTGCAAACCGATCATTTAGGTAGTGGAAAGGAAAAACTATACTCAAGTGCCTCATATACCCTGGTTTAATATATGGCTCATAATATGATTTCTCTAGCTGTTGACGCTTATTCCATTGCTCCCCAATATTTGGAATTCCCGTGGCCTCTGCAATGGTTTCTAGTGACAAAATGAAATTAACTCCAGTAAGGTTTACATGGCCATCATGTAAATGGAGAAAAAACAAGCGAGCTAATTCACGATGATGCTGAAACTGTGAAATTAGCTCACAAAAATGATAGCATGATTGATGGCGAAAGCAATCCATGGCTAGTGGGCAAGCCTGCAATTGTACCATAGAAGTGGGCTCTTCTCTAAGATGTTTACCACCTTTGCCACCTTTGCGAGGTCTTTGTGGCACATTTCCCTCTGTGGTGGAATCACTTTCATTTTCTTGCTCATAAGATGACTCTGTATCTGACATGGTTTTGAGAACAAAATAGGTGGAATAGGAGGACTACAATGTGTATGCTGTAGGTGTAATGAAATCCCAATTTCAATGTATCCTCAAAAAACTAGCTGAAGCATCATAAAAATTCTGCCACAATGGATATTTTGTTTGGTATATTTGGGCATAAAAACAATCACAAAGATGTTGTGGTATGAAGTGCTGCTGTCTCCAATGTCTTTTAATACCCTATACAAAGTTTCAATAAGGGCCTAGGGTTTGATTTATTTTCTTACACTCAACACCACTTCCACTTCTTCAAACACACATTAGACAATATTCAACTGATGTTTGAGTCAAAGAAACACCTACTTGTATCTGCAGAGGCGATTTGATACGTTTTGGCATAAAAACATAACGCTGGAATGGATGCGTAGCGCGCCAATTCTATGCGTAGCGCACCTCCTAGTGCGTAGTGCCTGTGTAAATTAACACAGGATGTGCGCGCCCAATGTGTAGCGCACCGCCCAGTGCGTAGCGCGCAAGTCCTATGCGTAGCGCGCACCTTCACTCTGCCTCTAGGGTTTGAAACTCGGTTTTTTGCCCTCCAATCTTGAAAATGCTCTTGCTCTGATATGTGGCGAACCAAAAAGACTTGTTTCACCTTATATACACCCAAAATATCTAATTTGAATAAATTAACTTCAAAAAACCCACTTTGTAAAGTTTGGGCACTTTCACTTTTGGCCTATTAATACAATGATACTTTTTGATTTTCTTTTGCTTTTTTGAGGTTTGGACTGAAGCTCTTTGTTGATTTTTGTTTGTAGGGATAGCTGTAACATGCTCTGGAAAAGGAGACCAAGGCTGCACTTGAACATTTGGAGAATTGAAAATTTTGACAGTTTCTTACAAAAATGAGAAGGCGACTTATCTTCAAAACGGAGTTTTGAAGAGAAGTGCTAATTTAACTGTACAATGATGAAAATTATTGAAATGATGATCTATCAAAGACATCCCTCTGGCCTGCTGGTCTTCCAAAACTTTTCAAGACAAAAATGACTCAACCCTAGACCTAAAACCTCAAAAATTTAAAACATGACTGTGAATGACCTTTGAAAACTTATTTTAATGAATAGACCTGAACCAGCAGTGCCAAGCACGAGGGGAATGAGTGATACAAACCGCTCCATCAGAGTTATGGCATGCCTAATGAAATGCAACTGATCAAAACGGATGGGACACCTAAAACATGAAATGCAAAAAAGAGCTTTTGATCTCTGATGGAGGGATAAATAGACCGACTCTAACATTGGCTCCAATGGGGATGGTAGCTCCTTGGAGATGCCAAGAACCGCAGATCTCTGTGAGAGCTAGACAGTGCCTTCATCCATTGGGCGATGGAGTCATTATTCCGACACAAAATCTTGAGAATTTGACTGAAAAAACCAAAAACTGCTTTGACCAAACTAGACTTGAAACTAAAAGATTTAAACAACTGACTTGACAAACTCAGACTAACTAACCTTCATTTTCAGAATTATAGCCTTCACCTCGGGCCCCAAACTGAAGATGATAAGTTAGTTTACATGTGCAATAGAACAAAAGTAAAATGATATGTACAATGATGATGAAATGAGCAGAAAAGTACTCAAAAGTAGTATCTCTTTAACAGCCGACCATTAATCGGCCCTCCAGGACATTCATCTCCTTGAGAAGGAAAGCGTTTTGGCCGCGATATGCTGCAATCTTGTAAGGACCCTTCCATAAATTTTCAAATTTACCATGCTTTCCCTTGTCTTCATGTCGAGCGTCCCATCTCAAAACTACCTCATCTAGCTGAAATGTGTCTGCCTTTGCTTTCCGGTCATAAATCTTTTTAATGCGCTCCTGCAGCTTGTAATTGTTTTGAAATACCTCTTCCCGTGTCTGCTGTAAATGGATCATTTGATTAATCCTTCTCTGCATAGGATCTTCCTCACTACCCGCTTCTTGAAGCAATTTGACTACCGGGACAGCAAGTGAAGTGGGAAAAACCGTGTCTGTTCCGTACACCAACTCGAAAGGAGACATACCAATAGACTTTTTCTGACTCACCCTATCAGCCCATAGTGCATTTATCAACTTCTTGTGCCAGCCCTTTTTACTGATTTCCAACAATTTCTTAATGATATTGATCAAAGACTTATTAGATGATTCCGCCAATCCATTTCCTTGAGGGTGGTATGCGGTTGAATGTCCCAAGCTAATATTGTACTTATAGCAAAACTCAATCATCCTTTTTGACTTAAATGCTGCTGCATTATCTGTAATTAACTTACTTGGACATCCAAAACGTGACAAAATATTGGTCTCAAGAAAATAAATAATTACCACATCCGTAGCTTGTCGAGTAGGAATTGCTTCAATCCATTTTGTGAAGTAGTCCGTGGTCGTCAATATCCATCGATGCTGTCCTGATGATGCCGGATGAATTTCACCAATGAAATCCAATCCCCATTGCTGAAAAGGTGCGCTGACTTCAATTTGTTTGAGAGGCAAAGGTTGGAGCTTCTGCTTTCCTTGAAAAATTTGGCATTCGTGACAATTTTTAACAGCCTTATATACATCTGAAAATAATGAAGGCCAATAATAGCCTGCCCTTAGAATCTTGTTTGCCGTGGTATTCCAAAACAAATGACCTCCACAGTCCCCTCTATGAAAGTCTTCCACGACTCTTTGGGCTTCCTCCTCTACTAAACAATTCAATAACATTCCACCAGGGTCTTTCCAAAACAATGCTGCATCGAGAATGCAAAATTTTGCAGCCTTCAATTTCAATGTTCTACTTCTGTTTCTCGGCATTCCAGGAGGTGAAGATAAATGCTGAAGTACATATAAAATATTAGCGTACCAAGGAGAAGAAAGAAACATTTCAGATACCTGAATGGATGGGTTCTCCTCATCTTCATCAGACATGGCAGCAATCAAATTTATGTCTAGAACTTGCAAATTTGTTTCAGCCATTAGCTTGGCGAGTCCTTGACCTTTAATCAGCTTGGTGGGTTTAATCTCAACATCATACTCTAACAACGCATCAATCCACTTACCCCTTCTCCCTTCTGGATCTGCCTGTACTAAAATATCTTTAACTGCTGCGTTAGGAACGTAAGCTAGAATATGGGAATGCAATATGTACACATAGAAATCTTTCAAGGCTTTTACAAGCGCAAGTGCTTGCTTCTCAATGATGTTATATTTCAATGCTCCATCTCTAATAATCCGACTGAAAAAAGAAATGGGCTTTTCAACACCTTCTCTCTTCTACATTAGTACAGCTGCCAAAGTGTGCTCAGAAGCAAATGAGAACAAGATAAAATCTTGAGTGTAGTCGGGGCTGATCAAAATAGGAGCTGAAGAAAGAGCTAACTTCACTAAATTAAATGATTTAACCGCCTCTTCGGTCCACTTTACCTGACTGTCCTTCTTGAGCATGCTTGTGATCTCTCTAAGATGTTCTGCTAGATTTGGAATGAAGCGACGCAGAAAATTCTGTTTACCATTGAAGGACTGAATTTCTTTCTTGTTCCGGGGCTGTTCAATTTGCTGAATGGCTTCAACATGTGCTGGATCAATACGGATGCCGTCTTTAGATATGATGTGGCCAAGAAGTTTTCCCTCATCCATGGCAAAAAGACTCTTTTTCGGATTCAACGAGATGCCATATTTTCTGCACTTTTGGAAAACAAGTTTCAAATGATATAAATGTTCCTCATCAGAATTTGAAAACACGGTTAAGTCATCAAGATAAACAACTAAAAATACATCTTTCTCATTGGCGAAAGGCCACGTCCATTGCACGCTGAAAGGTGGCTCCTGCATTTTTCAAACCAAAAGGCATCTTTGCATAATGAAATGTTCCCCATGGAGTGGTGAACGCTGTCTTGTCACGGTCATCTTCATGCACTAAAATCTGATTGTAACCCGAATAACCGTCGAGTAGTGACATCCTTGATGCTCCAACTACTCGCTGCAATATATGATCCATTTTGGGCAGCGGATAATTGTCTTTTAAAGACACCTTATTCAAATTTCTGAAATCAATGCACAAACGGATCTCACCTGTCTTCTTCCTTACGGGCACCAAGTTTGATATCCAATCTGAAAATCGGATAGGCACAATGGTTCCTGACTTATACAATCTGTTTACCTCTTTCTCAATTGATGGCAACAGTTTCGGATTGATTCTCCTCAACTTTTGACGAAAAGGCTTATGATTTGGCTTAATAGGAATAGTATGCTGAATGATATTTGTATCATATGTTTTAAGATCTGAGTAATCCCATGAAAATACATCAGAAAATAAAGACAACAATTTCATATATTCAACTTTTACCTTTGGTGACAATGACCTTGATAGCTTAACCATCTTGAGATTTTCAGCTGTCCCAATGTTTACCTCTTCGACACCCTTTTCAGTTGGTCTCAATGTCGGTTTGCGGGCCACATCATCTTGGTCAAATAGCTCCTCTAAAGGAATCAATCCCTTAGGAATAGTGTTGTCCTTAAGTTGCAGCACGTCCATTTGATTTACTTGTATATTGTCAATACCATTATCATTGTCAGTATCTATTGAGGAATCCTTGAACTTACCCTTATTTTGCAGAAACTCATTGATCTCTTCATCATCTTGAAAAACTTGCCAGATCGCTGATTGTCCGGAACAGTGGGACGATGCTTCACATGAATCTCAAATTTGTTGCTAGAATTCATTGGAATTTTCAAATTGCTTGCTGCCTTAGCAAGTCCATCAGCAATACCATTTTGTATGCGAGGCACACATGTCAAGGTATGGTCAGAAAACAACTTCAAAATATCTAAGACTGCATTTCGATATGCTCTCATACGAGGATGCTTGGCCTGAAACTCACCTTTAACTTGCTTTATTACCAACTCGGAATCACCATAAACCGCAATCTTCTTTGCTTTAAGTTTTCTAAGAATCTTTAGGCCAGCAATGAGAGCCTCATATTCTGCCTCATTATTTGAACAATCAAATGCTAGTTTATAGGAACACACTCTCACCTTGCTTGGAACTTTGTCTTGAGCGGAAAAAGGACTTCGAATCCACACACCAATACCAGCACGATCACTACCTACTGCGCCATCGAAATCCATGGTCCAAAGACCATCTTCATCCTCCTCCAAGTGTTGAAATTGTACTGCCTTTGATTTTTCTGTTTGCTGCCCCTTTTCTTCAGCTGTTTGCTCCATGATAGCTTGCTTTTCTCCTCTTTCCTTTTGTAGAACTTCTCTGAAATTTTCAGTGATATCTGGTATATCTTCCGCTTGAACTAACTGACTATCTAGATCATTAAAACTATCAACAAATAAAACAAACGACTCCAAATCTGTATGTACATAATTTACAGGATGATTGATCGGCTTCTCTTTGCTAGTTATCATGTATTTCATCTTTTGCTCTTGATATAGCTTTCTCATTTGACCGAAGACTGGAATTGTGGCATAAGAAAAGTCTAACTGTAGAGTACCCTTCAACTTAGCCCCAAGATCTCGAAAGTAGCATACCAAAACGTGGAGGAATGTCTGCCACAACCACATCCATCAAGACATTTTTCGCTGGGATTTGGTCTAAACTAACAACCAAATCTTTGATGAGCCCGATACATCTCACACGGCTGGAATCAAATGAGTATAAATCATGATATTTCCTTGTTATGTCTAACCCCAGCTTCTCCATGATCGCCTTTGGCATCAAATTGTGCGAAGCACCCGAATCAAACATAGCATTATGCAAGACATATTCATGCAATCTCAAACTGATATAAAAGGGAGGAACATCACTATCAGGGGATTGACCATCCAATGCTGGCCCAAAGATCAATTCGGGCTGATCATCTTGAACGTTTACCGTGTCAAACATTGGATCAAAGTTCAGAATTTTGGAGACTTGACCTCGGTAGCTACTGTTTTTCATAATTTCAGTCAAAGGAATAGATATTTTTAATTTGGAAATTTCATTTTCCAAACTAAATGCTGAAACTTTTTCGACTTCTTTGACCGGAATCTCTCTCCTATCTTTGATTATAACTTCCTGATTTGTCTTTTCTGCTGCTGATATCTTGCTAGTTGTAGGATCAATTGTCTCCTTTCCTTTCTTCGGTGGTATCGGTGAATCCGTCTTTGGTGCTGTAGATTCCTTTCTTTTCTGAATGGGATTGACAGGCACATCTCAGTTTCTCAATGAATACTGCTTCTGTTGAGTGGACAAAGTTTTCAAATATCCTCTTTGGTAGTCATCTAAATCTGCATCATTAGCTAAGATAAAATCTTCATCTTGCTGGGCGCCTGAACTTTCTCCATACTCTTCTTCTTCAGTGATGTAAATGGGCAGATCATCAGGATTAAAGAAGTGGTTTTCGTCCCCTGCTACATCAACATCTTCATCTGAATCTTGACTCACAAAATTCTGCAAAAGAGGAGTCTTGATCGGTTGCTGGGCTATCGGCTCTTGTACTCTTGGTTCACGCTGCTTAATTCTGTACTGAGGTTGTTGCTAGCCACGGTAATTTGGATTACGAATCTGTGGTTCTGATTTGTCAAGGTTCAGTCTTTTGAACATCTCACGAAGCCAAGGTGGTTCTGATGATGTAGATTCTTCCTTTATAGTCACTCTTTTCTCTGCCTTCAAACGTGCTCTCTTGTCGTTCAGATTTGCCTCAACATTGACATCAATCTTTTGCATATCTTCTAAAGTAGGTGTATCTCTATCCCGTAATGAATAAGCCATCTCTGGATCAAAGCCATCTGGGAATTTGAGAAGAGATGATTTTCTAGATGGTCTTAAATCATCAGGAATAACATTATAAACTGCATTGAACCTGATAATGTAGTCTTGGACAGACTCACCGTGATTGCGTTTGATATTATTGTACTCGGCATTGATCTGAAGCGGATCCTTTCTAAGTTCCCAACGATCAAGAAACTGCTTCTGAAGTTCAGCCAACGTAAGGTATACTTCTAGCTCCAAGCCTCTGAACCATTTTCTTACCTCTCCTCCGAATGTTTGCACAAACAATCGCATAGTTACATCCTCGTCATCAATCTCATATAAATCATAAAAAGTTGCCATTTTGTCTATGTGCTGCTAAGCGGACACACTTTGAGGAGTGCCATCAAATAAAGGAATTTTACTCTGATAGTCCGCGGGCATATCATGCAATTGCTGAGGTAAAGCAAGAGGTGCGAAACGAGCAGCCATTACTCTAGGTGTTGTTGGCGGAGTGGATATCGCTACTGTATGGGGAGTATGTAGAGGTGTATGCGGAGGAGAAGCAATGTGGGATGAAGAAGGGGAATTAGCTGTGGATTCGGAGTAAGTAATTATAGGCTGCACAGGAATGGTAGGAATGAAAGGCGGTTCAGTAGGAACTCTAGAGGTAGATGCCGTGACGGTGGATCCAATGTTTGCAGATACGGCTTCTAAGAACTCAGCAAGATTGGCCGCTTGGATGCTGGTCTGAAGGTGCCTCAAGATAAAATTGTCAATTAATTTATTGTGCCTTTCAAATTCAAGAGCTGCAGCAAAGTCAGGATTTGGAACAATAGAATCAAGAGCATTTTCGGACTTGGTTTTAAACAATGACAATTCAAACTTTTCGTCGAAAGGAAGTTCTTCAAGGTATTCAAAAAGTGCAGGACATGAATGAGATTTAACCAAGGGAGTCGCCGAGCTTTCTTGACGGAGGATTTTTCGAATCAAATTTGGATTTTCATAAATAGGAGGTGGATTCAGATCTGGATTAGCTCTTGTATGTCTTTTTGAAGCCAATGTATTTATTAGGAGATCAAAAGAATTAAAGTAATTCAGCCAATCATTTGCTAGACTCAATCATCCAAAGGTCTAGAACGATCAAAAGTACTGGGGTGATATGCAAATCAAAGTTTCACAAGCTAACCAGAGATCGAATGAAGCAACATTTATCTACTTCCGCTTATGCATAGCAACAACGTTTCGAAAGCTACCTGGCGTGACTTCAGACTCCGTCTAAGACTTGTGAAACAAACTCATCAACAAGCAAACCATATGTTATTTATCCCCAGTATGGTCGCCACTATGTTAGCGCTCAAATCTACCTTAGGCTGAAATAAGGTGAGACTCAAGGCCACATACAACCACGCTTAGCCTCGTAGCTAGCCCTACGAGGACAGGAGAGGGCTCTCTCTGGGTCAATCTCGGAAAAAGATAATCAATGAGGCTCGAGATGATTGAATTGATGACTAATTTTAGGCTAGGTATTAAGTACAAAGAGTTTAGAATTGATTTTTAAAGGTTTTGTTGAATTCAAGGGAGAGGCAATTTTGGGTGCGGGGATGAGGCATAGTTTTTGCAGAGGTCTACTTGGGGCAAGATAGGCGATTGTTTTGATGCCTTAAAGCAAGTGAGATGGGTAGATCAGACTGGTGAGGGGATAAGGAGAGCAAGGGGTCTCAAGGATTCTCCTTAAACTGAAGAAAACATAGAAGATTAAACAAATTTAAAGGCAGAGCATAGCAATTTCATGGATTCTACCTTAACACTTCATTTGTTTAATAACAGAAGATTTAATAGAGCATAATGAATGCACAAGCACTTACAAGTACTGGAAGAGAAACACAACCATCACACATAAAGCCACAAAATGGAATCCAAATAGGTGCTCGCAAACTGGTCTTATCCTTTGGCGCAAAAATGCTGATAAGATATGTACAATATAGTCTCAAAGCTTCCCAATAGTCCAACCTCTCCTACTGAATGAAAATTTACATATATAGACCAAGCTATCCTCATTCCCTAACCTCTAGGGTCGAGCTCCTCCTTCTAGGAGCAGTTTGAACAAATTCTAAACATGGAGCAAGAATCTAGATGACCAAACAACCTGCCTCTAAAAAGAAGGAAACTGATTCATTACATTGATTTCTTGCTAATTTGTGAATGAATCATCTAGAAGAAGGTAAATAAGTGCTAAGTTACCTTAAATACATCAAGTTACATCATATTAGGTGGAAAATAACATCAAAGAGTGAATCTGGTAGAAACTAGCCGAATTCCCGAGCTGAAGGTGAAAATCTGGGCCAAAAACTGTATGCGTAGCGCCCCTGATCCCTATGCATAGCGCCCCTTTGAGCCTATTTTTGGAGCACTTCCTGACATCAAAATTGAGCTCATGATAGCTCGTTCGAAAGGCCTTGATGTCTACTTTCCAACCCAAGTGGAATTTTCCAATTTGGAGCTAATTCCCCCCCTCAAAACTGAATTCTCCCAGAGGTACTACCTACAGTTGGAAAAGGTGGCAACAAGTTTTCATGGTGTTTTTGGACATTTTGACCACCCAGAACTTGATAGAATGCCTTGGCAATGGCTGTACAAGTGTATTTCTTCATGAAAAATCCACAACTACAGGCCATTTGTCAATTGGACCTCCCAATCTTCAGGGTAGCGCGCTGCGCGCTATGTGTAGAACCCAAAAACCTGTTTCTTAAGCCAAAATTTTTGAAATGACAAAATTTTCTCCAAATGTGCCCAAAATTGGAGTGAAGGCCCTCCATCATGTATCATGCTCAACGAGTGAAGACTCGGCCAAAACTTGAAGCGGATCAGGCCTTTTGTGTCGTTTTTGTACTTTGCTCAAATGCCTTTTGAGGACCTTGATTCTCGCTTTGCAAACATGCATGCGAGCCCAATAGTGAGTCTTCATGTGGCGAAGCATGTCCTTGTCTCTATTTGCCTTCGCCAACAACTTCTCTAGATGAGTTTTGACCCAGATGAGCATTGATTCCCTATTAATAGGTGTCAAATCACCGGGTCTCCTTCGGGCCAATTCCTGGTCTTTGCGGATCTTCCGCAGCTCATAAAGTTCATGCTCATCTTCCAACTGCTTGTTGCGCTGCTCTAGGTAGTTGATCACCCATTTAGCCATCTGCAATTTCTTTTGCAATGACTCATTCTTGGCCCTTTGTTCTCGAATGATCTCCTTTAGCTCAGAGCTAGCATCAACATCAATGATACCGGTGTCCTGGCCTCCTGAAGGACCCTCGTCAACCATGGGTCTCTTGCCCCTGTCCTAACTCTGTACCTATGCTGTAGATGGAAGAGAGACCGCTTCCACATGATGTGGAGATAATACTCGCTCTGCTGATGAAGTCAACGAGACCCCTTCCACATGATGTGGAGATAGTACTCGTCGTGCGGCTGCAAATAAGGCCCTGTGGCCTTTCTAATATGTCACATACACGGGAGCATCAACATGCTCGGTCTCGGGAATGTCAAGCTGTTGTGAAGGCCCTCCCTCATCATGAACCAACTCTGGTGGTGGCTGAGGCACTGTGAAAATGTCACGAGCAATAAAATCCTCCCATGTAATGCCCTGCTGTGTCAGCTGATGAATCACCACGATTTTGATCAATGCATAATGGTATATGCTCCTATGCTGCTGTGTTGGGCTCTTCTTTTGCACTAAAGGCACCATCCTCTCTATGTTGCGAAACATTAAATATGGGATGTTCATCAGGTGCACCCTTGTAAAATGCATGAGTAAACGGACATGGTATGCATAAAGACGTGAGAATCTGCCCTCACAACTGAAATATCGGATGATAGGTTTCATCAAAGGTGCGAACCGATCAATCAGGTAGTGGAAAGGAAAAACTCTACTCAAGTGCCTTATATACCCTGGTTTAATATATGGCTCATAATATGATTTCTCTAGCTGTTGTTGCTTATTCCATTGCTCCCCAATATTCGGAATTCCCGTGGCCTCTGCAATGGTTTCTGGTGACAAAATGAAATTAACTCCAGCAAGGTTCACATGGCCATCATGTAAATGGAGAACAAACAAGCGAGCTAATTCACGATGATGCTAAAACTGTGAAATTAGCTCACAAAAATGATAGCATGATTGGTGGCGAAAGAAATCCATGGCAAGTGCGCAAGCTTGCAATTGCACCATAGAAGTGGGTTCTTCTCTAAGATGTTTACCACCTTTGCCACCTTTACGAGGTCTTTGTGGCACATCTCCCTTTGTGGTGGAATCACTTTCATTTTCTTGCTCATAAGATGACTCTGTATCTGACATGGTTTTGAGACCAAAATAGGTGCAATAGGAGGATTGCAATGTGTATGCTATAGGTGTGAAGAAATCTCAGTTTCAATGTATCCTCAAAAAACTATTTGAAGCATCATAAACATTCTGCCATAATAGGTATCTTGTTTGGTATATTGGGCATAAAAACAATCACAAGGATGTTGTGATATGAAGTGCTGCTTGTTTACAATGTTTACAATGTTTACAATGTTTTTTTAATACCCTATGCAAAACCTCAACAAGGGCCTAGGGTTTGATTTATATTCCTCAACAAGGGCCTAGGGTTTGATTTATATTCTTAAACCAAACATCACTTGCATCTCTTTCAAACACACATTAAACACCATTTAACTTGATGCTTGAGTCAAAGGAGACACCTACTTGTAGTTGCCGGGGTGATTGGATGCATTTTAGGCACAACACACAGTGCTGGAATGGATGCGTAGCGCCCCTGTTGTGTGCGTAGCGCACCTTCTTGTGTGTAGCGCCTCTGTTAATTTACACAGGAAATGTGCGCCCAATGCGTAGCGCACCGCCCAGTGCGTAGCGTACCAATCCTATGCGTAGCGCGCACCTCCACTCTGCCTCTAGGGTTTGAAACTCGGGTTTTCGCTCTCCATTCTTGACAAATGCTTCTTGCTTGGATATGTGGTGGAGTAAAAGACATGTTTCACTTTATATACACCCACAAAATATCTCATTTGAATAAATTAACTTCAAAACCAACTTTGTAAAGTTTGGGCACTTTCACTTTTGGTCTATTAATACAATGATGCTTTTTGATTTCCTTTTGCTTTTCTGAGGTTTGGACTGAAGCTCTTTGTTGATTTTTGTTTGCAGGGATAGTTGTAACATACTTTGGCAAAGGAGACCAAGGTTGCACTCGAACATTTGAAGGGTTGACAGTTTTGACAATTTTTTACAAAAATGAGAAAGCGACTTATCTTCAAAACGGAGTTTTGAAGAGAAGTCCTAATTCAACTGCACAATAATGAAATTTATTGAAATGATGATCGATCAAAGGCATCCCTCTGGCCTGCTGGTCTCCTAATACTTTGCAAGACAAAAATGACTCAACCCTAGACCTAAAACCTCAAAATTTAAAACATGATTGTAAATGACCTTGGAAAATCTTTATTTTAGTGCATAAACCTGAACCAGCAGTTCCAAACATGAGGGGAATGAGTGACACACAACCGCTCCATCAGAGTTATGGCATGCCTAACGAAATGCAGCTGATCAAGCGGATGGGACACCTAAAACATGACATGCAAAAAGAGCTTTGATCTCTGATGGAGGGATAACTAGACCGACTCTAACACAAGGGTTTCCCCACATTGGGGTTCGTCCCTGGCTAGCACCACATCTTATGTCCTCTTGTCTTGGTTTGTCTTCTACGATTTATGTTTATGTTCTATTTGTAGTTTACTTTAATGCTGATGTGATTGCTAATTTGGAGAAGATATTGAGCTAACTGTGAAAATTGAAATAAATTGCTCTAAGCATAGAACATACCTAAAATTTAACATGGTATCAGAGGTGAGGTGAAGACAATGCCCAAGCAAGAGTGAAAGAGCAATCACCGAAGACAGTTGGGAAAAGACAAAAGGATTAGTGGATTCCTCATCTCTCTTCAAATTCACCAAGGATGAAGTCGAAGCAGAGAATATTATCAAAATGGAACAGCGGAATATGGCCTACCTGAAGATCACTTCATTAGAAGACCAGATCTCAGGGTGGAAGGAAAGACAGATAACTAGTTCGGCCATTATGTGAAGGAGTTTCCAAATGCCAGGGACACATCACTTGATGATGATAACAATCATTCCAGGGACATCTTCAATGATCAAAGGAATGACAGGTAATGTAGGTCATCAAGGAAATGGCTGACTCTTTATAGAAAGCAAGGAACCCCACGTATGAAGAATCAAATGTTGTTTCTGATAAGATAAAGAAGCGTTATCTCGTATTGGCCCTCTCCTTTAGATTCTTTGGGAATCTAGATTATAGATTGTAGTGCTTCAAGGCACTTCATTAGATAGATGGATGCACTCTCTAATTTGGTAGAGATGGAAATAATTTTGGGATTATACTTGGAGTTGATGCCACCTATCCCAGAAAGGGTGTAGGGAATGTTAACTCTCAATTGAATAAGGGTATCTCGATTCATTTACAGAATATCTTTTATGTACCTGATCGCAAGAACAACTTGGTGTCCATCTTGGAAATGGAAGTCAAAGGTTTCAGTGTGGCATTCATCGATGGAAAGGTACGTGTTAAAAAATATAATTTTCAAAGATGGTTTTGCTCATGGGTTCAGGGTTGGAAATTTGTATCAAGTTGCAGGATGGTCCATTGGGGATCATGTCAATTGACATATTGCATCTATAACACTAGAGGTCTACCTATGGGGTGCTACCTGATGTGAGTCAAATGGTGATAGGGATGTCTAAATTCAAGTAGAGATTGAAGGTACATGTCTGAGATGTACCAAAGGAAAATATTATAAGGTGACCATTCCCCTCATGCAGTAGGTCCATAGGTTTGGAACAACTCGAGGAGTTTGAGATTCATGATCGGGAATCTCATGTATACAGGTGGAAGAAAGCCCTCGATGGCTTGAAGCAAAACTCCTCGAGCATAGTATGTGAGGATTGATAGCTGTCAGATGAAGCTGAGATTCACTAAGAGTAAAGCCAATCCAAACCTTTGTTTGAAGGTTGTGGATGATAGACCTCTCATACCAACACCTTATGAGGACAACCTATTTTTGACAAGTGCAGACCCTCCCATTTGCAAAAGTAAGAGGGAGTTGGATTCTGGATGTGGAATGATAAATTGCAAGCCTGTGACCACCTCGAGGATCTTAACTTTCAAAAGTTTTATGGTCGTGATGTCGGACTAGATTTGGGAAATGCCTTTGAGTTTCATAAACTCATTCACATTGATGTTCTTGGTGAACTTCCATCTGGACACATGTTTTGCAGTTAGCATGGTGATCTCATATTTGGTTGAGCCTCACTGGATTGGTGCCAATAATCTTCTGAGATATCTTCAGGACACAATATCTCATGGATTGAGATACAAAATATGAAACTACATGATTATTCGAATGTTGACTGGTCAGGTAGTGTGGAGGATCACTAGAGCACTTCTCAGTGCTGGTTCTCTTTGGATTCTACTTTGATATCATGGATGAGCAGGAAGCAGAAGTCGATTCCTATAAGCATCACTGAGACTAAATACATAGCTACAAGTATGATCTCGTGTGAATCTGCATGGTTACAGAAGCTCTTAAGTGAGTTATTTGTACACATGATGAATACCACTATGATTCTCTGTGACAACCAGAGGGGGGATTCGATTATTGAGGAATCTTGTATTCAATGATTGCTCCAGCAAATAGACATCAGATACGGCCTTATCTGCGATATGGTAAGTCGATGAGTGAGGAGGCTCCATCGCATTGAGACTGATGTACAGGTCATAGACATTTTGTAAAAGCCCCGAGGAAAGGTCAAATCTGTGACTTTCCCAAACGACTTGGAGTCATTGAGAGACCTTCTTATAAGGGTCTTGCATGTTGCATGCATTGAGCTCTAGGAGCTCTGGGGGGCTTGGGGTACTTACTAGAGCAACATACAACCATAGGGCGACTCACCCTCCCCTGCTGGTGCGCTATGAACAGGATGATTAGTTCTTCTGTGGGTCGGGATGATTAGTTCTCCCATGGCAACTGTGGAATAGGATGATTAGTTCTCCTATGGGCCGAGATGATTAGTTCTCCCATGGAAACTGTGGAATAGGATGATTAGTTCTCCTGTGGGCAGGATGATTTGTTCTTCGTGGTGACTATGGAACAAGATGATTAGTTGTCCTGTGGGCCCCAATGATTTGTTCTCCGTGGCGACTGTGGAACAGGATTATTAGTTCTCCTGTGGGCCAGGATTATTAGTTCTCTGTAGCATCCACTGACAAGATGATTCATTCTCCTATGGACAGGATGATTAGTTCTCTTGTCGAGGCATCCTACCCATGTAATATGGGACTCATGGGAAGAATCTCTCATCTGATCAGTGAGCAGGGAAATGAGGATAAGGACCATAGTAGTACTATCGATGGACGCATCACTATATCTACCGTACTCTCTATGCTAGGATGACCTCCATTGATTTGGGATCAGTATGAGTGGTTTGAGACACTCTCTTGTGACATTGATCTGGGATTAGTATGAGTGGTTTGAGATACTCTCTTGTGCCATTGATCTGGGATCAGTATGAGTGGATTGAACACTCTCTTGCGATATTGATCTAGGATCAATAAAACTGACTTCGGGTCAGTAGAAAATGGTATGAGACATTCTCGATTAATTCTTCTTCTTCATGGTTTAGTAGAGTAGAGCCTGCAGATCAAAGCAGAGCAAAGCTCAACAGATCAGAGCATAGCATAGCAGTGCAAGGCACTAATGGAAGAAATAGTACAGTCAAACATATGGATCAATGGATGGAGTTCTCCTTAGTTGAGAGGGAGTGTTAAAATTGGCAACTAGGGCCGAACTCCATGTAGGTCATCTTATTTATGGTAGCTGATATTTTTCTTGGATCCCTCTCATCGAAAGGTGTAGGATTGATCTAAAGATCATTCGAGTTCTGATAAGTATTCATGGAGTTATGAATTTATTTGCGTCATAAGACAATTCATCAAGGTCAACCAGCAACCAAATAAACCCCACATGTGCTCAACGTTTTAGTATAAATAGAGGTGGCCTTCAAGTTATTTCAACACACTTGGGATCTCTTCCTCTCTCTACTTGTCTTTGGGTTTTAGTAGGAGGAGAGATCCTAAGGAATAACGTTGCCCTGATCCAGAGGGAAAAAAGCTGGAACTGCCGAAAAAGCCGGAATTGCCAGAAACGTCAGAACAACCGGAAAAGCCAAAAAAGACGAAAAAGTCAAAACTGCAGGAAAATCCGGAAAAATCGGAACTATTGGAAAAGCCAGAACTATTGGAAAAGCCGGAAAAGCCAGAACTGCCAGAAAATATGGAAAAGCCAGAACTACCAGAAAAGCCAAAAAAAGCCAGAAAAGCCGAAATAATCGAAAAAGTCGGAACTACCAGAAAAGCTAGAAAAGCTGGAAAAGTTGGAACTGTCGAAAAAGCCGAAAATGCCAGAAAAGCCGAAAAAGCCAGAAAAGTTGGAAAAGTTGGAACTGTCAGGAAATCCGGAACTACCAGAAAAGCTGGAACTACCAGAAAAGCCGGAATTGTCGAAACTGCCGGAACTGCCAGAACTGCTAGGAACAACTGGAATTGCTAAAACTGCCGAGAACTGTCGGAACTGCCAAAACTGTCGGGAACTGCCGAAATAGCCGGAGCATCTGTCTCCAAAGGAGAGCAACATGCAAGGGACAACTAACTAACATTGGGATAGTTGTATGGTACTTAGAAACAAATACACCAAGCATGCAATGTTACAACTAGCATGCAAGGGACAACTAGCATGCAACAACAAGCATGCTAAGGACAACAAGCAAGCAAGGGACAACAAGCAAGCAAGGTGCAACCAACAC
>APFE031545362.1:31602-71428 GCA_000404065.3 Pinus taeda | reverse complement strand
AAATCATGCACAAAACCATAGGTGGGTTCGCCCAACCTAACATAGGGTCCAAAACCAAAATTTTCCGGGGCACTGCCCCGGACCCCATAAAGTTGGGGTTACGGGTACCCCTCAAACCCCTTGTTAACTATGTGGAAAGAATATAACACAACCCAACATGGATCACCTACAGACCTCTGTATAGAGCCAAATTTTCAGTCCTCCAATGTGCCACAGACTGTCAGATCCATAGATCTGAACATGCGCCAAAGAGATCACGACCTATCAACACTTTTTAGATTTCACCTTGATATAGATCTAGCTTTTTAAACCGATTACCCAAAATTTCAGATCTTAAGATGTTCAAATTTCACCAGTGACTAGCCAAGTGATCTCCTTTCCTTTTTATAGGCAAGCCCTTATTCAAACCATGGGACAAAACCATCGAAAACCAATACAAGGGATCCAAACCAGTGTTCAGTAATTTAGATCCTATACCACCGGCCAAAACCATAAGATCATGAATGATGGGCTAAATACCAAGGGCCAAACATAAGAATTCCCATGTGTGCACGCTTCTCTCCATTGGAGTGAGTGAACTGGGGTCCGCACCTTCTGAACGGAGCACCTGCGGGTATGTCCACACTTCTTGGTCGGAGTACCTGCGGGTCCGCAGCTTCTCTTAGTATCACCTGCGGGTATCTTATTTTCTATGATTTTGAGAGCCTGAACAGAGATCTGCCACTTGAGTGAGTTGCCATCAAGTACAACACCTGTGCCATAGTGCCAAACCAGAATCATAATGCCAACAAAACCACCATAGATGACCTCGTAGGGAGAAATTTGAAATTCAAGTGGGGATATGGACATTATTAGGAGGTTTTGAGCATTAAGTATGGGTCTTGGTTCACTTGAAAGAATCTAGAGGAGAAGCACAAGCCCTAGGTTCTAATGGAAGATTGTAGGCATTTTGGGAAATCAACAACAAATTTACCACCATCAAGGACATTTTGAGGGTATCGTTGTGTAACACCCTTGGGTTAAAAATTCATGTAATAAAGGTTAATAAAGTCAAAATAATACCAAGTTCATGGGACACATATTCCAAGTTGAATTTTGGGCAAAGCACTTTAGTGGGCATCACTTTTGGTTTATTTGTGGCTAAAGAAATTAACAAAGGAATTGACAAAGATAAAGAGGAAATAATTGGAATTTATTTATGAGAAATAAAGGAAAATAGGGGAAAAGGAAGGTGAAGAGATGCATATTTGCATGAGAGAGAAGTTGAAGGAAAATGAAGAAAATAGAGGTCTCAATGATAAACAGGATTTTGAGGACTATTTCACATCCATTTGTTAGTTTAGCTTTGCACTCTCATACTCTTTCACACTTAGAGAAATCTTGGAGCATTATTGAAGCACTTGGGAATTCACTTGGATTGGAGAAAGAAGACGAAGGGCAAGAAAGGAAAATGTCGGATCAGTAGCTTCAGTGGGAAGATTTTGCAGGTAACAAGTTGCATGTGGGATTTCCTATATGAGGTGTGAATGCATGGTACATGATTTTGTTTATTTGGTTCATTTGTTGTCAATGGCATGGCCTTTGCCTAGCTTGACAATGGTTTCAACCTTGCCTTGCCATTTCCTAGATAGCCATGGTGTGATGGGATTTATTTCTTGGTTGAGCTTGGGATTGTGGAAAGATTTTGGAACTAAGTGAGGTTGTCTCAGGAAAATTCTCGAGGGTTGGGGGTGGAGATAGGAAAATTCCTCAAGGTATGGTGAAATAATTCTAATGCATCCAAACTTGTTTTGGCTTTGTGATCTCTTCCATGGTTTTCACGAGATCTCGATAGTTTGAGGGTGGAGGTGGTTTAACCTATGGATTCCCTTTGTTCTTTATGTCTTTGTTTATCCCATGAGATCCCACATTCATGTTTGGAATGTGGCATGGGGGTGATTGGTTAAAATAAAAATTTGTTTTAGTTGAATATATGGTCAGGTGGTTTGTGGAAGTCCTTGACTTAGTTGGATTTGGATATGTTAATAAGAGCTATTTTCATATTTTCATTCATGAGTATTTGTACTGGTTATTATGTTGATTTTATGGTTGTTCTATCATGGTTAATACCATGGTTATAGGATGGTTATAAGCATGATTAAAGATATGTTCTAGCTATGGCTCTTATTATGTTTGATAAGTTGATGAATGGTTGATTCTAACAAGTGTTGTTGCATCTATTTGAGAGGGAATTAGACCCTCTCAGTGGTTCTCAGCTAAAGTACAAAGATTTACACTCAGATGCATTCATGACCTGTAGCTTACATGTTTATCACATGTTTGACAAAATGCCTAGTGTGTTATGGTCAGTCTAGGTTAAGTTTTTGACTCAAGTTTAAATGTGTAGCTTTGTCATCATGAAAATTATAATTTTAGAAAGCTACAAGACGTTTTGGGCAGTGATCTAGAGGCTAGCCTAGAAAAGTAACTCAAATATTAAGACCACAGGAAATGAATTGAGTAATTTAGGTTGTAATCACTAGTAGCTAAGCTTATGTGTGTGGTTATAGCCTCATAACTATATGAAAAGAATTTCAAAGGTGTAGTCATAGGTCTAGGTCATTAAAACAAGGTTCCAACTCAGGGATTAACCACTTGAGGTGTTTCTTTAGCTCCTGGATGATCTGTAGTCCCTGTAGGATGTCAATTTGTGGTTATTTTGTAGGCCCCACTTCCTTAACTAGAACTAGGAGGTCGAGTCATGTCATAGTAGTACTTAGCCTCACATTTCCCCCGAAGCATGTGAAAGTGGGTAAATGTGGGGAGGAGGTGTTATATATTGGTATTAGAGCTTCCAGGTTCAAATACTTAGACTGGATGGGCAAGATGTGACTATTATGAATGAATGTCTGTTGTATGCATGCATTGTAGTGAGGATAGTTTTCATGTATGTTTTCGGTGTTATAATGCATGATTTTGATAGGTTGATAGTTGGTGTCATTATATATATATATATATATATATTATATATATATTATATATTATATATAGTGATAATATGGACTGATTTGTGTAGGCACAGGTTACCTCCCCTGAACTTTCACTAAGGCATGTTTTTATTATTCTTATATTTGGTTATCTAACATGGTATGTTTACAAGAAGAAGAAGATCAAATATGACAAGCATAATGGTAGATTATAATTCCAATGAATCTCCTGATAGATTAGATGAGAAACACAAAGATGAATACTCTCCTGACATAACAGATAATGATAGGATCATTCAGTCATAAGAAAGGATTTCTAGGGCTCAGGAAAAGAAAGTATAGGCCAATGTAGTGATTCTTTAGAGTTTATTAGATTTGCAACGACAAGGAAAACAAAGGACTAGTTATGGAAAAGAGAACGGGATTAATGGGGCATATGGCAGTAGGTCTCTTGGAGGGCATAGGTCAGACAAAGATGACATGGTTAAAGGTGACAAATGGATGGATACACTTGATAGGAGAGGTAGCAGATATGGGTTCTATTCTACTTTTGGTTCAGATAAAAGTCATGGCCATCATCGTTATAATCTTTACAGGAGGAGTGAGAGGAGATACTTACCGGATGAGTTCAAGAAAACCAAGCCTCTTACCTTTTATGGAGAGATGAATAAACCGAAAGATGAAGACTCATTATTGTAGTAGTTGCAACAGTAATGCAGAAGAAGCAACAAATAAGTAGCAACAACAATATGAGTAGATCAGATTTAGGTCATGCATGAAAATCCCTCAGGAGCAAGCAAAAACTAGAGACTTTGTGGTTGAGAGGGAGCATGAGTTACCTCTCAACATGCAACCTCAGATGTGACCTCAACAAGTTGTGGAACCACCACAATTGCAGAAGAAGATAGGAGGCCAAGTGGAGACATCCACTCAAGCACAGACCTCCAGTAGCGAGAAATTTTGAGCCAAGTGGGAAAAGGGAGCACATGCAACCATACCTCTACGTGTGAGGTGGGGTGATATGAAACCTTAGTCCTTAGTCCAAGAATTTCAGAATTTGTGCAGGATCCATTGAGGTGTTTTTTGTCTCATGGATCATTACCTTGCTATGGGGGCCCACAACATTCAGTAGTAGGAGGATTAGTTTTAGTTAGATACTGAGGAGTGCAAAGTAGTGTTGACATCGGATTAGGAGGCTCAATAGTAGAGTCAACAATAACACAATTTTCCTAGTAGACATTTGTAGACACAATTGGTTCAATTTATTTTATTTGGATGATTTTTTTGGTTGCAGATGTTGCAATAACAATAACAATGGTAACGAGAATTACATGCAAAACATTCCAAAGGTACTAGATCAATATAGAGTTGAATTCATTTCTTGTTGAGAGGGAGTGTTGAAAATAGAAACAAGAAATGTTGAAAATAACATCAAGAAAAATCCTAATTCAATTTTGTCCTTGAATTAAATTGGGAATAAATTTGTAATTCCACATCTCATGAAAACTTGTAATAGTTAACTAAGTAAATTTGACTTATTTAGCTTAGTTAATTCGAGTTGAGGGTCTAAATAGAGTCATGTAGAGTGTCTCCTACAATTAGGAGCACTAGTTGAGTTTATTTTGAGTTGTAATTATTTAATTCGGTCCAACTAAGTTAAATTTAGTTGAACTAGTTCCAATTGATGGACGAATTAGTGGGAGTTCGAGTAGTGGGGTGTAACCTGTAGTGATCAAACAATAAACTGAAGATTCACTCATAATTAACTCATGCATGTCAGATTAAAGAAAGACACAGTTGATATTAGAGTTCAGGGACAGTGTACTATTTGTTGTAAAATCATCTGAATTAAATTGATGGTGCATGCAGTCAAAGGAAGGCCTGTGAGGATTGCATAATTCATAATTGAGGAATTTACCCATTAAATAGGGGCTAATTCCAAAGGGGAAAACACAATGAATTAGGAGCTTAGATGTTTGGAAAATTGGCTAAGTATTGACCAAAGGTAGTCTGTCAGGTAGAGGATAGAAAAGACTAGTGCAGGTTGAGCTCAAGGTTGAGCGGAGCATATTGTATTCATCCATATTCTTTAAGTAATGAAATATATAGATAGAAGGGGTTCTTTAGCTATGGCTTTCCCCAGAAAATCATTGTGTTATGTGTGATTGAATTCTTTCTCTTATATGCTTCATGATTTCATGATCGTTTAATTGTTTTCGCTGATGAGTAGAGTAGATTCAAGTCTATTGTTTTAACATATTACAATTAGAAATTTGAATCTACAAGCAATTTCTACATGTTATCAGACCTAGATTTGTAGAAATCTATACAAGAAGTGCATGCAAAGTCTTGGTTGGTGTAGTTGGCTACAGGTACTAAGAAAAGAGTTCATCATTGGGTGAGATATTCTTCATTTGAGATGAATGGTATGCCTACAAAAACGCATTTGAATGTGTTTCCTTTGAGTTCATACAATATGGTTTTCGGTATGGACTGGTTGAGAGCCAAATGAAATTTTGTGGAGTTCCTCTATGCTCCTGATGGAATAAATATGTTCCTCAAAATATGATAGGAAGGATGGTTCGATTTCTATCACTTGATGAGGTTACCTTTAAGAGCCTTCCCTCTTGCACTTACACCCACAAAAAAAACATAGTTTTTCCTTCATCGATCCTTCCCTCTTGCACTTACACTCATCGACCGAATTCAACCTCTTTTTAGAAATAGAGTGATCTTACGACTCCTTTCCTGATTCGAACAAGTGACTTCGCTCCTTTTCATCATGTCTCTTTCCATTTTAGGTAGGATGGACAAGTGCTTGATGAAATGAAGTACCTTCATAGGACTATGGCAGATTACTATGAGAAGGTTTTTGAGTGTTTGGATGATGATGGAGAGAATAGAATCTTGCAGAGAAAGAAGAATCCTACGTTAGTGAGGATGGTTAAAGCTATGCAGACTAAGCACAGTTGCACGAAAGGATGTGTATTGTTTGCAGTGCATGTTTCCAGTGACAAAGGGAAGGATGTTGATGATGCTGAAGTTTTGAAGAGGTATCCAGTTTTGCAACAATTTCAGGATGTATTTCCAACAGATATTTCAGAGTTACCGCCTCATAGGGAAGTGAAATTTTCTATTGAGTTGGTACTAGGAGCAGCACCAACATCAAAGGCACCATAGAGGATGAGCACTCCATAATTAGTGGAATTGAAGTTACAACTTGAGGAAATACTTGATAAGGGATTCATTAGGTCAAGTGTGTTGCCTTGTGGTGCACTAATATTGATTGTGAAGAAGAAGGATGGTACTCTTAGGTTGTGTATTGATTACAGGGAATTGAACAAGGTAATGATCAAGAATAGGTATCCTTTGCCTTGGATTGATGACATTTTTTATCAATTGAAGGGAGTAGCAGTGTTTGTGAAGATTGAATTGAGATTAGGATATCGTCAGGTACACATCAAAGAAGAGGACATATACAAAACCATATTTCGTACCAAGTATGGGCATTATGAGTTTTTTGTAGTTCCATTTTGTCTTACTGATGCTCCAAATACTTTCATGTGTTTGATGAATAGTGTATTGCATCCTTATCTGGACAAGTTTGTGATAGTGTTCATTGATGACATATCGATATATTCGAAGAATGAGGAAGAGCATGCATAGCACCTAGCAACAATGTTGAGATTAATGAGAGAGCATCTGTTGTATGTTAAGCTTAGAAAGTGTGGTTTCTTTCATAGTGAAGTTCATTACTTGCGACATGTTGTTTCCAAGGAAGTTATAATGGTGGACGTGGAAAAGATCAAAGTTATCATAGAGTGGGAAACTCCTAGGAATGTGGATGAGGTTAGGTCATTCATGGGACTAGTAGGTTATTATAGGAGATTCATCAAGAATTTATCACAGATTTCCTATCCTCTTACATCTTTGCAATGAAGAGGGAAGAAGTTTGAATAGATTGAGGAGTGTCAGCTAGTTTTCAATAGTTGAAGCATTTTCTTTCAAATGCTCTAGTCTTGAAGATTGCAAATCTAGATAAATAGTTTGTGGTTTGTACATATTCTTAGAAAAGAGGACATGGTGGAGTCATGATGCAAGAAGGGTAGGTGGTATGTTATGATTCAAAGAAGTTGAATGAACATGAGCAAAACTATGTGACACATTCATGCCTTAAAGATGTGGAGACATTATCTTCTTGGCAGGAGGTTTATTATGATAAGTTATCATAATGGGTTGGAATCCGGGAAAGCTAGATGGTTGGATACTCTTAGTGAGTTTGATTTCAAGATCAGGTACATTAAGGGAAATGAGAATAGGGTTGCAGATGCTCTTAGTAGGAGAGTGCAGGTAAATCATATTTTAGCAGTGAGTTCTTATGGGACAGATTTGTAGGAGTGGATCTTGCAGGCATAACAACATGATGACAAGTACCAACAATTTAGGCATAAGTTACAACAACATGGTGAAGGTGATAGCGATGAGGAGTATCATCTCACAACAAATGGCTTGGATATATTTAGGAACATGATTTATGTACTAGATGACAATAAGCTCAAGAATCTTATCTTGAGGGAGTTTCATGTTAAGATGTATTCATGTCACCTGGGATATTTGAAGACATTTACAATAGTTAAGAAATTTTATCATTGGATGTATTTGAAGAAGGAGGTGGATGATTTTTTTGTGATATGTTTGGAATTTCAATAGGTAAAATATGAGTGTAAGAATCCAGGTGATTTATTGCAGCCAATTCTGATTCCAAAGTGGAAATGGGAGGCCATTTCCATGGAATTCATTACAGGTTTTCCAAGAACATCAAAGCAACATAATTCCATCATGGTTGTGGTTGACAAGTTAAGTAAGGTAGCTCACTTCATTGTAGTTAAATCTACAAATTCAACTACTGAGGTATCTCAAATTTTCATTAGGGAGGTAATGATATTACATTGTGTTCCCAAGCAAATCATATCAGACAGAGATGCCAAGTTCACTTCCAAGTTTTGGAAAGAGTTGTTTGTAGGATTAGGGACAGAGTTAGCTTTCAATAAAACTTATCATCCATAGAAAAATAGATAGATAGAGAGGGTCAACTAGATTCTTGAGGACATATTGAGAATGTACGTCATGCATTAGGAGAGGAAGTGGGAAGAATATCTTCCACTGGTAGAGTTTTCATATAATAATGGGTATCAAGAATCTTTTAAGATGAGTTTGTTTGAGGTTCTTTATGGGCAAAGTTGTAATACTCTTATTAGCTGGAGTGATATAGTGAACAGGGTGTTGATTGGATTGGGAATGTTGGCAGAGACGGAACATGAAATGTAGGTTATTAAGCGGAATTTGAAGGTAGCCTAGGACAAGCTGAAGATTTATGCAGATCAACACATGGTATTTAAGGAGTTTCAGGTTGGGGATCATGTGTACTTGCACATCTAGCCAAGAGGAGCTCCTTGAGGATTGGATCATGTGCCAAGATGACACATCAGCATTGCGAGCCTTTCGAGATCCTTGAAAGGATTGGACCAGTGGCCTACCAACTTGCACTACCTCTGAAAATCAAAATCCATGATTTTTTTACATGTTTCATTACTTAAGAAGTATGTCGAAGATGTTAATCACGTGATTGAATGGTTTGTATTACAGTTGGAACCAGAGGGATAATTCCACCTAGAACCACAATGCATATTGCAGCAGAAAAAATTCATGCTCCAGAAATGAGTAATAGAGAAATTTAAAGTGTAGTGGAAGGACTTTGGCCCCGATAAAGCTATATGGGAGATGATGGATTAGATGCCGGATTTGTATCCTTCATTATTTGTTGGGTCAAGAAAAAGAATTTTGGTATATGTATGTATATATGTGTGTGGTTGTAGATACTACTATGAGTTGTGTTATAAAGCTCCAATAAGTGGTATGATTTTCATGGTTTGTAGTAGTTGTTCATTGTAAACACTGCATCGAGCTATGCTTTAAAGCTCCATAGGAAGTATGTTTTTTTTTCAATGGTTTGTTGATCATAGGTGTCATAGAACACTGAGGATGGTGTTCCCCTAAGGGGGAGGTGTTTGTAACAACCCTAGGTTAAAAGTTCTTGTAATAAAGGTTAATAAAGGAAAAATAAAACCAAGGTCATGGGACATGTATTCCAAGCTAAATGTTGGGAAAATAACTATATTGGGCATAATTTTTAGTTTCTTTATGGCAAAGGAAATTGAAAAAGGCATTGGAAAAGGAAAAGAGACATAATTGGCATTTATTTATGAGAAATAAAGGAAAATAGGAGAAAAAGAAGGTGAAGAGACACACATTTGCATGAGAGGGAAATTGAAGGAAATTGAAGAAAATAGAGGCCTCAATGATAAAAAGGATTCTGAAGATCAATTCAAAACCTTTTGTCAATATAGATTTTCTCTCTCATACTCTTGCATACTAAGAGAAATATTGGAGCGCCTGGGAATTCACATGGATTTGAGAAAGAAGGTAAAGGACAAGCAACGAAAACAAGGAGAAGGTTGAATCAACAACTTTAGCGGGAAGATTTTGCAAGTAACAAGTTACATGTTTGATTTCCTAGCTGAGGTGTGAATGCATGGTACATTAATTTGTTTATTTAATTCATTTTCTATCATTGGCATGGGTTTTTCCTAGTTTGATAGTAGTTTTAACCTTGCCTTTCCATTTCCTAGAAAGTCGTGGTGTGATGGTATTTATTTCTTGGCTGAGCTTTGGATTGGTGGAAGATTTTAGAATCAGGTGAGGTGGTCTTAGAAAAATTCCCAAGGGTTGGGAGTGGATATGGTTTTCTTTGGGAGGCACTCGATAGGTGGGTGGAGACAAGCAAATTCCTCAAGGTATGGTGAAGAAATTCTAAGGCATCCAAGCTTGCTTTGGTTTAGTTATCTCTTGAACAGTTTTCGTGAGATCATGGTAGTTTGAGGGTGGAGGTGGTTTAAACTCTAAATTTTCCCTTGGTTGTTTATGTCTTGGTTTATCCCATGAGGTCACACGATCGTGCTTGGAATATGGCATGGGGTTGATTGGATGAAAGAAATATTTGGTTCAACTCAATCTATGGTTGGGTGGTACATGGAAGTCCCTGACTTGGTTGGGTTTGCATATTTTTAGAGTTATTTTCCTATTGTGATTCATGAGTATTTGTATCATGAGTATCCTGGTTATAGGTTGGTTATAATCATGATTCAAGATATGTTCTAGCTATGGCTCTTGTTATGTTTGATAAGTTGATGAATGATACATGAATGAATGGGAAACAAAGTGTTGTTACATCGAAATGATAGGGAATTAGACCTTCTCAGTGATTCTAAGCTATAGCACAAAAATTTACACTCAGATATGCAATCATGACTTGTATCTTACATGTTTACAACATGTATGATGAAATGCCTAGTGTGTTCTGGTTATTCTAGGTCAAGTTTTTAATTCAAGTTTAAATGATTAGCTTTGTCATCATGATAAGTATGATTATGGAAAGCTACAAGAAGTTTTGGGCAGTGGTCTGGAGGCTAGCCTAGAAAAGTGGATAAGATCTTGGAACCATAGGCAATGAACTCAGAAATTTAGGTCATAACGAGTGGAAACTAAGCTTATGAGTGTGGTTTTAGCCTCATAACCACATGCATGTAGTGTCAAGGATGTGGTTATAGGTATAGGTCATTAAATAAAGGTTCCAACTCATGGATTTACAACCTAGGGTGTTTCTTCAGCTCTTGGGTGATTTATAGGCCCTGTAGGATGTCATTTTGTGGTAATTTTGTAGGCCACACTTCCTTAATTGGAACTAGGAAGCCAAGTCATGTCATGGTGGAACTCCACCTCACATTTAACCTAGAAGCTTGTTAAAATGGATAAACGTGGGGGAGAAGGTGTTACACCTTGGTCTCTTGATGGGGATAGTCAACCTTATGAATTTTTAAACATTAAGTATTAGCCTATGGACTTAATACACGGTTAGGGAAACAAACACATGTGTTATTTCTAAAGGAAAATTATAGGCTTGTAGGGCCAACAATGACACCTTGAACCAACAAAAATAATCTCTTGAGGGCATCATTTGCATCTAACTAGGTATGCATCTCACATCCCTAGACATTTTCAAGGGAGGAAAAATGAATCATAGGCCATAAGGGAAGCTTATATCCATCCAAATCTAGGAAGGATTCCTCAAACAATGATACATGGACTCATGAGGGTATCCTTGGCCTATGATTATAATGATAGTGTTACTAGGTGGTTCTGAGTAGTAGGTATGGGTTTTAGCGCCTTTGAAATGACCTAATGAAGAAGGAAATGCCTTAGGTCCTAAAGAAATCTTCGAGGCATATATAACCATGAAAAATGACTTTAAGCACCACTCATCACCTTTGGAGGGTATCCTTGGCCTTTAATAAATAATATTAATGCCCTCAAAAGGTTTTGAGCATTAGGTATGGGTCTTAAGGCCATGGAATGGTTAATCAACAAAACCAAATACTTAGCTAAAGTGAAAATATTATGGGCATATAGGTCCAAACATGATGCCTCAAACCACCAGACCTAACTTATCAAGGCTTTAGATAGCTTCTAGGGCTCAAGGGTATGGATGACACATCAAACCACCATACATGCCCTCTTAAGGGGATATTTTATCTCCAAGTGGGGGTATAGGAATCATTAGGAGATACTGAGCACTAGATATGGGTCTTGGGTCCTTGGACACAATAAAGAGAGGAAACCAAAACCTTAGATCCTAATCTAGGCATCTAGGGCTATTAACAACATATTTAACCACCACAAAGGACCTTTTTAAGGTATCCTTGGTATTTTAATGGGTATAGTTAGAATTATGAGTTTTTGAGCATTAAGCATGAACCTATAGACCTTGGATATGGTTAGGGAAACAAAACCAAGAGTTATTCCCTAAAGGAATATTCTAGGTTTCTAGGGCTAAGAATGACCCTTGGAACCACCATGACCTCCCAAAGGCATATATTTCCTCCAACTAGGTAGATAGGTATCATTAGTTTTTTCTAGCACTAATTATGGACCATAAGATCTTGGACATGGTTAAGGGAGTAAAGATTAATCTTAAATCCTAAAGGAGAATTCTATCCATCTAGGGCCAAGAAATATACTTCAAACAATCACACATGTCCTCCTAAGGGTATCCTCGGCCTATGATTAGGGGCTGTGGTGCCACTGGGTGATTTTGAGTAATAACTATGTGCCTTGGATCCCTAGTAACTATTTAGGGGTGATGGCCATGCCTTACATCCCTAAAAAAAGGTGAGGCATCTAGAGCCATAAACAAATACTCAAAGCACAAAACATTACCTTTGAATGGTATCCTCAGCCTTTGAGAAAGGATTTTAGTTCCCTCAAGACCTCAATATGTTCAAGGGAGGGAAACTTAAGCTTTATCCAAAGTACAATTTCCAGGCATTTAAGGCCAACATAATGCCTCAAAGCACCACACTTAATCTCTTGAGTTTTTTGATAGCTCCTAGGGATCAAGGATTGTGCATGACTCCACTACATATGACCTCTTGTGGGATCTTTGGCCTTGAATTAGGGATATGGGAATTGCTAGGAGTTTTAGAATTAGGTATGGATCAGTCCTCAAACATGATCAAGAAAGGAAAATTAGGCCTTAGGTCCTAATGGAAACTTCTAGGCATCTAGGGCCTTTAGAAACTTGTTAAACAACCATAAATGAAATATCTATCATATCCTTGATCTCTATATGAAGATAATTAGAATTATGATTTAAAAACAATTAAGTTTGAGACTCTAAAATTTGGATATGGTTAGGGGAACAAACCCAAATGTTTATCCCACAACTTGTTGAACCACCATAAATGACGTATCAAGAGTATCCTTGATCTCTAGATGGAGATAATCAACATTATGATTCATTATACATTAATTTTGAGCATATGGACCTTGGATATGGTTAGGGGAACAAACTAAAAAGTTGATACCTAAAGGAGGTTTCTAGGAATATGGGGCCACAACCACAAATGACCTCTTGATGGCATCATTTTCATTGAACTAGTTATATAGGCATTGTTCAAATTTTTTTAGCACTGGTATGGGACTTGGGGCCATAGAGATGGTTAGTGAATGAAACATGAACTTTAAGCCCTAAAGTAAGTTTCTTGCTATCTAAGGGAAAGAACAATGCTTCGAAGAACCCTACATGGATTCCTAAGAGTAACCATCACATAGGATTAGGGATATTGATTACACTAGGTAATTTTGAGTAGTAGGTATGTTCCTTATGGCATTGGAAATGATCTAGGGAAGAAGGGAATGCCTTAGATTCTATAGAAGGATTTTAAGCATCCAAATCCATGAATGATGACTTGAAGCACCACCATTACCTCTAGAGGGTATCCTTGGCACTCATAAAGGATTTTAGTTCCCTTATAAGGATTTGAGCATTAGGAATGGGTTTCAAGGCCTTGATGTGGTTGAGGGGGGGAACCCAAGCCTCAATCAAAGTGTAAAGATTCTAAGCATCTAGTACCAAACATTATGCCTCAAACAACCACACCCTACCTATCAAGTTATTAGGAAACTTCTAGGGTTCAAAAGTCATGAATCAGACCTTAAACCACCATAGATGACCTCTCAAGGGCATGTTTACCCTTCAAGTGGGGATATGGTAATCATTTGAAGATTTTCATTCATTATAGAAGTAATATTCATGTGCTTTCAAATGAATGTGCATTGTAAAGTGTCTACACACTCCTAATGGATAAATAAAAAGGATGCATAAAACCCCATCTCAAACTCTCTTAAAATTCCCATCTTACTTGTAGATTATTTGACATCTTCCACATAAAAATACTATTGCATATAATTTTTATGATTTTTGCATGATTGGAATAAAAATCTTAGTCCACTTCTTCTTTTCATTCCTTGTAAACACTGGGAATAGATGTAAATGATGAAAACAAGTCTTTGTGGAAAGTTCAGTCAATTCTAAAGTCAATCAAGGAAGATAAAATGCAAGGTTAGGCATGGAAAAATGTAATATTTTAGTAGAGGCTAACATAAATTCTAGAAAATTGATGTTACTATTGTTTACCCTCCACCAACACGAGAGAAGTTCAAAATTTTAGTAGATACCATTCTATTTTTGTCATTAGTGTACCTCCCATTTTTATTTCATTAAGACAAGTTATTGTAGATGAGTAGACAATGATAAATTTTCTTAGAGCTAATTATACTATAGAACAAATTAAAGAGGAAACTAGTTTATAATGTTCTAGTGAATAGGTTCTTATTGTGAAACCTCTTGTTCGACAATTAAGCATTCCTAAAAATACCCACGACCCATCTTAACCATAGATATTACATGAGCAGAGATGGATCAAATTTCTTCAGGGGTAATGTAACACCCTCCTCCCACATTTACCCAAGCTAACCAGTCCATAGGGGTAAACATGTGATGAAGAGTTACTATGATATGATTCAAGTCCCCATGTACAGTTAAGGAAGTGGAACTGACAATACAATACTAATATGACCTTCCTTAGGAGCTACAAAACCTTCAAGAGACAACCAACCCTTCCAGGTGCTAAACCCCTAAGATAACTTGATGTTTTGTTGATATAGAGCCCCACTTGCTCCCATGACAAGCCATGCCTATGACTAAGACCCTCAATCTCTCCCAAAATAAGGCATGCATTCGATTGTGACCTTTTTTAGGCAGTTCTGTGCCACTTTTTCAGGGCCAAGACTCAAGCCACTACCCAGAACTTCATGAAACTTCCAAAGAAGATAATTAACACTTAGATAAGGTTACTAATGTAAAAAATTGACCAAGGACTCAATCTAACCCTTATTAGAAATGGCAGACATTTCGTCAAACATATTGTAAACATGAAATCTACAGGTCATAACAATACATTTGAACATAGGGATCTCATACTTATATGAGAATCATCGAGGATTGATGTCCCCTCCCAATAGCTAAATTGTTATCTATTAGGTCATTCATTCATTATTATTTCATATACTAACCAAAACATGATGAGATCCATACATCAAGATTATCATAAAACATGTTCATGACCAACAAATAACCAAAGATATATCAATTATGAAACAATTATTAAAGCCACATAATGACAAGCACGTTTACTAATGAAAATAACAAAGGAAAAGGAGCTCTTATTAACATATGAAAATCCAACAAAGTTAGGGACTTCCATGTAACACCTGACCATAAATTAAGCTGAACCAAATATCTATTTTAGCCAATCACCCCCACGCCATATTCCAAGAAAGAACATGGTATCCCATGAAACAAATCAAACAAAACCAAACCAAGGCTTCCAAAGGCCAAACCACCTCAACCCTCAACCAATTATTCCACCTCAAGGTCGAAAATCACTAGTCATTACCAGATCGGTCTCTACCCAAGCTGTCCCTGGCTCCAAAGTGTTTATTCCAACCAAGGATTCCAGGACTAGTAACTCAACCCACCAAGGGATCGGGAGCATTTTTTCAACCAAGGATTCTAGGACTAGTAACTCAACCCACTAAGGGATCGAGAGCATTTTTCCAACCAAGGCTTCTAGGACTAGTAACTCAGCCCAAGATGTTACAGGCTTCCAGAGAATTTTTCCAACCAAGGCTTCTAGGACTAGTAACTCAGCCCAAGATGTTACAGGCTTCCAGAGAATTTTTCCAACCAAGGCTCCAAGAACTATTAACTCAACCCATAACCATAAGGAACATGATAACCAACTAGAGAACAAAAGGAAAGAAACCCACAACACCATGGCTATTCGGGAAATGGCAATGCTAGGAGAAACCACTGCCAATCTAGGAAAGACTCCATGCCAAGGAAAAATAATAACCAAGAAACCACATACATATGCCATGCATGTCAAAGCTAGCAAGGAAATCATACATGCAACTTGATACCTACAAGCAAAACCCATTCTCGCTACCAATCCCGCTATCCTCTTGGGCTTTATTCTTTTCCTTTGCCTCATTTCTCCAAATCCCAAGTATTCCACACTCCTCCAAGAGTGCTCCAAGGAAAATCTAAGTGTCCAAGAGTATGAGACAGAGAGAATAGAATAGAATAGAGTGTCCAAGCTAAAACTAACAAAATGTTGAATTAGAAAAAATTCATGAACTGATCCTCGTAATCCTTTTTGTCAACGAGGCCTCTATTTTCTTCATTTTCGATTATTTTCCTTTAATTTCCTCCTCACATGCAAATTGTGACCTTTCACCTTCCTTTTCTCCTATTTCCCATTATTTTAATACATAAAATGCCAATTAAAGCCTCTTTTCCTTTTCAAAGCCTTTTCCATTGCCTTTTCCAATTTCCATAGCCATTAATTAATCACCAGTGATCCCCGTCACTATGTTTTTTCCCAACATTCAACTTGGAATACATGTCCCATGACCTTGGTTATTATTTTTCCTTTATTAACTTTATTACATGGATGTTTGACCAAGGTTGTTACAGAACCCTCCCCCTTGGGGGAACACTATCCTCGATGTTCAATGACACCCACAACCAACAAGACTACTGAAAATAAAAAACACACAACCAACAAGACTGGTGAAAATAAAAAACATAATTCCCATGAAGATTTATAACTTAGCTCGTGCAATATTTACAATGGAAAACCTGCTGAAAATAAACCAACATGATAAACATTGTTGAAAATGTAGCAAGAAATTCCTAATTTAATTTTCGCTTGATTAAATTAGGAGAAAATTGAAATTCCATATCAATAGACAACTTGAATGAGTTAACTAAGTTATTATCACTTAGTTAGCTTAGTTAATTCATGTTGGAGGGATAATTTATTGAGTTATGTAAAATGATTCCTAAATTTTAGGAGCTTAGGCTGAGTTAATTTCAGCTATACCAATTTAATTCAGTTAAACTGAGTTATTGTGAGTTAAACTAGTTCCGATTGTTGGAGGAACTAGTGGAGGGTCTAGTAGTGGGGCATGCCTGCAGTGATCAACCAATTAACTGATTAATCAACCTAAATTAACTCATGCATGCAGAAAATTCGAGTTACCCAGTTGAGATTGGAGTTTAAGGGAAGTGTACTATTAGTTGTAAACTATTTCAAGTTGTATAGATGGTGCATGCAATAAGAGGAAGGACCTAAGGAAATTGCACAATTTCAGAGTGGGAAATTCCTATTTAATAAGGGCCTAATTCCTTAAGGAAAAACACAAGGAAATAGGAGCTTGGAGGGATTGAAAATTGGCCAAGTGTTGGCCAGAGTCAGTGAGTCAGGCAGAGGGATAAAATATACACTTGTAGGTTGTGCTCAAGCTTGAGCAAGCATTGTATTTCAGCTCCATTATTTGATTAATGCAATATGAATAGGAAGGGGTTTTGAGCAGTTTCTTTCCCTAAGATACATATTTGTGTATGCGTGTTGAATCTTGATGTATTTATATGATTTTTGTTATTGATCATGAATTGCTTTCTGTAGATGAGTAGCGTAGATTTGAGTCTTATGTTTTAGTAAATTTCATGAGCAGTTTCAAATCTACACCATAATTTCTACATGGTATCAGAGCTAGACTTGTAGAAATTTCTACATGGTATCAAAGCTAGATTCACATTATAAACCAGTCATTGAAGTCTTCATGTACAATGATCATTGAAGAACTAATGAGATGTTAGGAGGTAGAGTTGAAAGGCCACTAAGAGGGCTACAAGAAGGCTGGAAATATTCAAAGGAATGGGGAAACATTTTAGTAGATTCAAATGCAGGCATGTGCCATGCAGGCAAGCGCATAAGGGTTATACTCTTGGCCTTCAAGGATTCCTCGCTTAGGGTGAGGGAATCCTGAGCATGTCTACGTTGGTAACTCTTTGGTCACCCTCACTAAGGGATTTCCATGGACTCTTGAAGAGCCTCCACCTCTCTTGCTACATGCTAGGAGATTTGTGCTTCAAATCAAGCTTGCAAGCAAATCTATGGTGTCTCTCAAGGGTTTCAAGGGAATTTGGCTATTAGCAAGAACACACAGCCATCAGCACTAGTGCCCCTAGGGGAATGGGTATAGACTACTAAAATTTCAAGGCTGGAGAATCCCTCATGTAAGGTCGTAAATTATTATTCTTCAAAGAGGAAGTAATTCATCAATGATAACACAAAACCACATAAACTAATTCACAAGCTAGCAACCAATACACACACACACACATATATACACATATAGACACACACACGTGCACACATACACAAACACACACATATACATAGACCCTATCAAATAGGTAGTCTGTGATGTAACCATTTTACATATAATGAAAGGGTTTGTATATTAATACTCTCCCGATTGATTCTAGTTCTTATGGACCATTTTGGTGCCTTTAGACGTTGCACATTTTATTGTTCATCATGTATATCAATAACAAAGTCATGTATTTCATAAGACATAACTATTCAAACCAAAGATGCATTATACTCATGTCAACCACATATATAAGCACCATTCCATTCCAAAAATGTAAACACATGCTCATTACAGTTATAAGCACCATTTCAATCCAGAAATGGAAACACATGCTCGTTATATTTATAAGCACCATTTCAGCCTAGAAACGAAAACACATGCATGATCGATTAACCAACTGCAAAGAGAGAAACTATCTTGTAATTTTCAGCGCAACTGATTATGGGACTTCAACTCTCCATCCAACAATAAATAGATGCAACCAAATCTCACTTGCAATTATCACCCCCAAGCAAGATTCCAAGGCTTAATGTGGAGTGCCTTTAGAGGGAAATATTTAACAAATATACAACTAAACTAGAGCACCACTGGGCCACCTTGCCTTCATCTTGAAGGAAAGCCACTGCTCTTGTGATTTTTTTTTCCCATGAGGTTTCAATAGGGATTTTTGCTAATTTATTTCTCTCCTCGGAGCTCAACAATGTAGCTCCAAAATTCCTTGTTTTTATGCCTTTGCTCTAGCCTCTTGCAAAATGAGCGTCCAATAGGAGAATTGAAAGAGAGCCTCCTATCTCCTTTCCCCCACCTTATCCTTATCTTCTGCGTAGGGATTTCCTTCCTCTTCCCTTGTTTCCATCATAATCAAGACTCGATAAATTTTGTCCTCCCTTCCTTGTAAATTTTCTCCCAAGGAAGCAAAGGCTGGTGTATCTCGCTTGCACTGCAATTTAATTTTAAAAACTAGTTCATTTAAGGCTCAAAACCTAGGCTTTAATGACTGTAAAAACTAGTTCATATTATTGCAACAAGGAACCTTGAACATCCTAAGCAAATAATCAACTCAACCAACCAAGGACTAAAATTTAAATCAACAATTCCCTCAATCAATATCCTACCTCAAGCGATGGAATTTGTGTCCCTCTCTCAACCTTTTAATTTATAAAAGTGTTTACATTGCATACGTAAAGATGAAAAATTGGGAGCCGAAAAATGGGAAAACTCAAGTGGCGATTGCTAAGAAATTGTTGGTCATTGGGTCGTAGGGAATGTGGAATTAGAGACAATAGGGAAACTATTGAGAAACAAAACCTAAGACGAAGATTTTCCCCCTAAAGATGATGGAAGTATTCAAAATGATTATCTGGAAATCATCGGTCATCCAACCATAAGACAAGTGACATTGGATGAAATTGGGAAACTTCTGACAGATGAAGGTCAGGATATGAGTTTTCCCATTAGTTAGCACTGATAAGGTCCATTGGAAGGGGCCCGATATACAAAGGTTGGGACACAATTTCGATGTTATTTAGAGTCAATACTATTCGTCTTAGGGCACTATGGAATTAGAGGTAATAGGGAAACCATCGAGCGAAGGAACCCGAGATGAAGATTATCTTCTGGAAGATGACACAATTATTCATAATAATTTTCTGAAAATCATTGATCATCAAGCCATAAGACGAGTGGCATTGGAGGAAATTTGGAAAATTCTAACATATGAAGGTTGGGTAAGAGTTTTCCCATGAGTTAGTGCTAATAATTTATATTGGAAAGGGACTGACAAAGAGAGGTTGGGACAAGGGCTTTCACATTGGTTAGTGCCAATAATATCCTTCTTAGGGAACTAGACCACTAGGCCATCAAGAGGCATGCTATAACGCCGAAAGTGTAAGGGGACTGGGAAGTGGGCGGTGACATGGATATAACCACATGTGCCAAATGAGGGAAAATTATGTTATGAACCTTTTTTTATGACATGGTAGGAGGGTGGTATGCCATATCGGCATCATGTGGGGACCACATGGGTGCCTCATGGCAAGCTAAGACAAGGAATCAAGGTTTTTGATCTAAAATTTAGAAGGTCGTGTGTTTTAATTCTAGAACCTAATTAAGATAAAATTTTATCACCAGAAGGATCTCGACGAGACGAATATGATGGTGTCATCAATTTAGGGTTTTGAGGAGTTTGAGAAATGTTGAAATTTCAAACCCCATTTTCATAACGAAACATTGGGAGTCAGGTCATCATAGTAACCACCTTATCTGGGTTAGGATGGTAAGGGGATGTGTTTCATTGGGAAAAAACATATTTTGAGAAATGCATGCATTAATATATTCAAATAAACACATGATTTTGTAGAAACAATAATGAACATGGTTATTATTATGAAACACATACACACATGTATGTATGTATTTGTCATTTTTACCTAACACCCTTGTGCATAAATTCTTAATCATATTATCGATAACATCATTTAGAGACTTTATTCATACCATCATGTGCATAAGGATATATTGTTGTAGAAATAAAAAAAAAAATTTCTTATATGGGTACCTCCAAAAGGGTTTCACCTTATTGGCCAATATATTACCATGTTAATTCATAAAAATGTTTTGGGGGAATTAGGGGTTTTTGGGGGTTTATAGGCATTGGCGGGGGGGGGGGGGGGGTATTAAAAGGGGCATCTAGCCAAAAAAGAGGGTTGTTTTATTGTAAAATATGTATTGGGAGGGGGGCTTCAATGAAAGCACTTTAGGAATATTTATCAATATCTAGTGGAAATTAAGGGTATCCTTTAATATCCCACGAAAGCATGTGCTATTGGAAAGTTTACTCACTAAATACCCCATGGGTGTAACCTCTCTTTCATGATTCCATGGATTACAAAATGTTTTATTCTATGATCTATAAAACTAGGGTTTTACTCGATAAGAAAAAATGAAACTTTTGCATTAAGTGGTCAACTTTTAAAAACTATAGATAAGTACCAGGAGATTAGGGAAATCAATTCTACTGCTTGACTTATTTTTTATGCCTTGGGTGATTCACCATGTATTTTTGAATGGATTTAAGAAGAGAGTTAAAACTTGCCATAAAACATAATCCAGGACTAAAATTAGTGAATTATTAATTATGTTTGACTCCTGATATTTAATTGCAACTAGGGGAACCTATCTTTGATGATTCCATGTCCAAAAAAAATTTATTCAATAAAAATAGGGGGTTTCTTAGTAAGAGATAATGAATTTTTTTTGCATTAAGGTTCAATTTTTGAAAGCTATAGGTCAAGTGATTAGGGATAGTGTGCTTACAATGGCATTCCCAAAACACACTTGTAGGATAATGTCACTCAATTTCAATACTTAGTATGGTTTTCATGGCCCCAAATAAAATTCACCATGTGTCTTTGAATGGATTTAGATTGACTAACTCCTAGATGGCCTAAAGTATGTGTTACAGATTCATTTGGGCATATCACTCCCATCATCCAGATCAGTGTTTTAGGGCTCATCAAGCCCTAATTTCAGTTGCTACATGCCCTAAACAAGTCAACCTTTTGAATTCCTCCTTCCCAAATAGTTTCATGACTTGAAGACATCCTGAAATGATCTCTAAAGGGACCAGTGCAGGTAGGCCCATGTAAGGGTGCGCTACAGAGCAGTTGAGTCCATGCTAGGGTGCTTTGTAGAGAACTTAGGCCCTCTTTGACCTGCACTGGGCGATATTGAGCAAAATTCACATAGAGTTTGGGGAATATTCTTATCTCTTGGAGCCTTATAGAATTTTCCCTCACTTATCAACTCCTATGAGCTCGAAAATGGATGAGGAATGAGTTAATATGCATCCTATCCTCTCATCCCTTCCTCCATGGAGCTACTTCTAAGTATGGAAGGCCATTCAATACCCCCATTTATGACATAACCTCCTCCATATTCCTATAAATTGAGCACTCATCTAAGTGATCAAGGGATGGACTTTGATGAATTGTAAGGAGATAATGTTGCTATGAGAATTGACTTTGAGACAAGTATTGTTATGCTACAAGTTTGTCATGCTTTTGATGTGATGTGGATGGGATCAAAGCTGGAGGAGTGACTTCGAATCAGACTTGATGGTTGTAATTCCTTCTTCTATTCAATAATGAATTTGAACCTTTTTCCATATGCTTATCTTGTTATACTATGCTTATATGTGTGAATGTGTCTGATTCCATTTACTTGTAATTAATATGTCTTTTGCTTTGATTGGTTCTTTGTCTTCTGTTGATGTTTACCGGTACTTCTCAAGCGTGTTAAGTACGGGAAGGAGCGACGGGACCGATACAAAGGAGACAAGAGGAAAGCATAACTACAAGTAGGTCTTCTCATTCTCTTTGTCTTATCTATTGCTTATAGGAAAAGGCTAAAGTGCTTTAAACTGTTGTTCTAGATATGGCTACTTATCTAGGGAATTAGTATTTATCTGTAGATACCAAATTCTCCAAAATAGTATGGACGTTAGGGTTGGGCCCTAACATACCCTTCCTCTTCAAAAGAAATTTTATATTTAAGGCTAGATGTGAGGAATTTAATATAGAATTGTTCATGGTTCATGTGTGCCATCTCCTGGCTACATACCCTACCATTACATTAATAATTTTCAAACTATGTTGACACTATTAATGCTCTCTAGTATCAAATAACCTCTAGCTTGAGCTAAATGGGTCCTTCTTCCTTAAGTTCTAGTAAGCTAGTTTGAATCTTGCATTTCAATCCCACTCCATTTTCCAAAATAGACACATGAAATACTAAATGAGTCTTGGAATAGGATATAAAATCTATCTTGCATGCCACTTTTATAATGCATTGGTGCTAATTTCTAGTGGATTTTAGTTTTAAGTGATGTTTGTTTACAAAGATGAAGGTGAAGAAAATATTGACCCCCTTTTGAAAAATAATGTTTTGAGTGATGTTAGTGCACTTGTTGCTTCATTCTATTTTGAACCAAAATGAGATTATCCTTGAGTGTGTGAAGAACAACTTCTATAGTGTGAAGTATGTTATCCAATGCCTTAGAGATGCTTAGTAAATAAGAAGTCATTTAGAATAATTTTTTGACATAGTCAACTTAGCTCCTAAATATAATGGTAATTTAATATTAAATTAGTTAAAGGAAGTTTGACTGGGGTCCTGGGTTGGAAAGTAGCCGTTAGTCTTTTTAGCCGTTCGAGTCTCTGCTTAGACTATTTAACACGCTGAACTAGATCTGTATCTTCAACTTGTCCTGACGATGAACCACACTAGTTGGTTCGAAACGCATCGACAAAGGTCTTTTTCATGTGATTTACGCTGAAGCTCTTCTTACAATTATGACGGATCACAGAAGCCTCAATTCTACAACTTTATGTGGTGTCATTTTGGTATCTCCATGATAAGATGTGTAGTACTACTATTTTTCAAATGAAAACCATTATGATCATTGGTGAAGATTTTGAAACTTTAAGCACCACAAATAGGTTTCTAAGCTCTTGTTGACCACTTTATTTTAACCATCTATTTGGGAATTATATGCAATGCTCATATTTAGCTCAATATTATAAAGTTTAAATAGCTTTTGTGAAAATTTGTTGGTGAATGTCAGGTCCCAATATGAGATTATGGAAGTGTGCATTCCCTATAACTTAAAAGCATAATCCATGAAGACTTGGGTTATTTATTGAAGAGGGGTTAAATGGGTGCAACAAAGTGAAGAAGAAAACATGTTTGGGAAAATGGTTGACTACCACCATGATCATTGACTTTTTATTAGCTCAAATTGCATGGATAAAGCATAGACCACCACATTTTCTTTACCCTTAAAGATAATATCACAATCATACCCCAACATCTTAGTACCCACTTATGATATTATAATGAGAAACAACTTTATTCTATAAAATACTTTAGACTATGATCATTGGTCTTGATTTGGGAATGATTCACTATGAGATACAAGCACTAGATCTAAACTACATAAAGGATGGTCATCATCTCTTTCTCATATGTGGACTTACTCAAATTGTGATCACACAAATACTTATTAATAAATGTTAAGGAGCACCCTTGTTGCATTAAAACTCCTCCAAGACCTCTACCCAAGGCATCACATCTAGGAAAAAGGTTTTAGTAATATATGTCATTGTTGATACTAGAGTAATGCACATGGAATCCATTATAGGTAAGAAGGCCTAATCAAGTAGCTCACTCCATACAAAATAATTCTTTTTCAGTAGTATTTTTAAAGGAGAAATATTTTTTCCATGATTTTTGACAAACTTCTTCTAGTAGCCTATAAGTCCTAATAACCCATGTAATAAATTTAATGCCTTCAGATGTGGCCAATATTGGATAGCCACAATTATATTTGGATGTATTCATACATCATCTTAACTTACAATGTGACCCAAGTATTAAAGTTTTAACACTAGAAGAAAACATTTCGAACATTTTAGGAATAACTAGTGGTCCCTCAAGAGCTACAAGGTTCTATCTACATGCTCTATATGGGAATCCATAGATTTATTTACATTAGGATATCTTCAAATAATTCTAACAAAAAATTAAATAGGAAGTGTAAAAAAAATTGCTCATAAGTCTCAAGAATTTGGATGGAGCATTCCAGAGGAAAAAGGGAATCACTAAAAACTCATAATGACCTTCATCCATGCAAAATGTTTTCTTAGGGATTCCTACCTCTTTCATCCTTATTTGGTGTTATCTAGGATGAATATATAATTTGGTAAAATCTTGGTTCCATTAAATTCATTCAAGAGGTAATCAATAACTATGATGACAAATTTGTCCTTAATGGTTCACTTATTCAAGAGACAAAAAATATAGATACATGTGCTAATTTCCTTCATTTCATAATACCATAACCATTAGTGAAGAGTGAGTGATAATACTTGGACATATGACTAACTTCTAATGATTCTGGAACGATATTTTATATATTCATTCTTCTATGCAAAAGCTTGCTCATAAGGATGCTCATTGCAGGGTTGACTACCTAGAATTATGGGAATACCATGGGCATGCTCCCCATATGAAGATTGTATGTCTTGGAGTGTTTCAAACACATTTTGATGTTTAACAAGGAATAGGTGTGAATCAATGTGAATCTCCTATGGGGGGTTTCCACTACTTGTATCGAATTGAACTATGCAATAATGCCTTATTGGCCTTTATTCAATGACTTATCCATATGATGAGAAGTGATAACTTAAGAGGAACCAGATGTAAGCCCCTTTATGGTATTTTTTTCTTTTCCTTGGTGAAGCTTATGTATTAATCCTTGAAATTTATAATTCCGCCCTAATAAATTGGATCAGAAACTACCCATTTCAATAGAAAATATGTGATACTTGAGATGATACTCACCAATTTGAAGTTTTTCATTTTCACATTTACCACCATAGTTCATCGTACAACCATTATCTATATTAAATTGAAAATTAGGCATGTCATGGATGTGAGAATGGATTTCTTCAACCACTTTCTTATGAATAAATTTGTGGGAGTTGCAATTGTCAATCAAAACAATCAATTTACAACACTTGATGTAACTAATCAAATTCAAAGTTTGGGGTGTCAAAAAATTTAACAAGGCATGGAGAGAACTTTGAGGTTTTTTTACAAGGGACTTGCAAGGTTATTTCTTCTTCCATGGGATGGATTGTGTCATCTATTGTATGTTTACAATTTTCCTCAACTAGAATGTCTACTAAGTGGTCTCATGTAGATACATCCATTTTAAATAATATTTTTTCATTATATTGATGCCCTTTGGAGTACCGCCCATGACACTCACAACAAAGTCTAAGGTGTTGGTGTTTTTCCATCTTCTCATGTGATAAAGTTTTATTCAGAAGTGGAGGGGGTAGGGGTAGTTGTTATTAGAGGGCTAGAGAGAGTAGTGCATGGAGCTATTATAGATAGACTTGTGCAAGTAAGTTCAACAACTGTGAAAATATGCATTAGAACTATTTTGGCTTAGGTATTGATCATCATATCATTCTCTTTCTCTTTCACAAGCTTCCAACCATGTAGATATTTGGTGCACCGTGACTTATGCACTAACTGGTTCCTTGAAACCATTAATAAAACAATTTTAAAGAAAAGTAGTAGATATTTCCTCCCTATGGATTGCTAACTAATTAAAAGTTGCTCTAATTATATCATGATTTGGTGAAATTTTGTAATTATCCTAAAATAGTGAGCATCTTACTCAAAATGAGCATAGATGGCCTTAACAAAATGATTCCAAGAAATGTAGCCACCATGGGAATTTTTTATACCTTTTCCAAAACTACCAATGTTCATGACATAAATATAGAACTCCCACTTTAACTTTCAACAGGTCATAAGTAATTCCATGGAAAGAGAACTAACATTCCATTTGGGTAACAAACCCTGAGGATTAGACCCATCAAACTTGTTCATGTCAATTTTTGGATAGTGGTGCCATGAATGGTGATCCTAAGAGGGCGCATAAGGGCTATCCAAAAAGATCATGTAGGTGTGTTTCTCTTCGTTTGCTAAATATTCCCACTTTAGGTGGTTCCATGTGTTGTTTTAACAATTTGATACCCAAATATGTACATATATGTACTAGCATGTTGTTGAATATAACTTCTTATTGCGTAGTTTGAGCAATTTCATATGCTTATTGGTCAACTCTTGCCATGAGCTAGGAAATGATATGATGAAGCTTATGGTACTTAATATGCAAATCTTTGATTTCCACTCCTTAATGTTTTTCCTTCATGGTTTCCTAGTAGTGAGTGTGGGGGCCATGGGACCACTTAAGATATTATCAATGTATTATCCCAAAGTTATCTCAATACAATAAGTGGCTTAAGAGAAGTTTATATTGAACTAGATCCTTGATACTATAACAAGGGGTCCACCAAAATGTTATTGGAGAAGTATACCCACATGATCAACATGGTGCAAGGAAGTTTTTAATATAGGTCTCCTACAATGATGTCATAAGGACCTATACTCCCATATGCATATTACTAAACCAACATAATTCCACATTATTTCTTAATGAAAATTAAGAATTTCTTTGATGGACTATAGAAGTTAAGGTTTATAGGGTTCTAAAGGAATAGGAGTGTCAAGTTTTATAATTTTTTGGCATATTAAAGGATTTTCAACAATAACACTTAGTTCAATCTCTCATAACACTAAATAAGGAGGGTAAACCATACTCTTAGTTTTACTACTCGATTTCTAGTATGTGATAATGATCTCCCCAAGTGTTTTTCTTAGTGTACTATAGCAATAAGACAACCATAGGTTTATTAATTCTAGTTTCATGTGTGCCTAAAGTTTTTTCATTATACCTAGGGTATAGTGTAGGTTTTACCCTATACAACTAATTACTACAAACAAATTCTTAATAAAACAAAAATGATGTAATGGAAAAGTCACATTGGCATAAGGGTTTTATCTTGGAAACCCAAACTAGGAAAACTAACAAATTTTTTAATATATACTCTCATGTATAATATTACAATACAATATATACCCCACAAAATCCATAAATCACCAATCCATTTACTTTGGATTAGAATATAATCGTAGTTCCTTAACAAAAACTACAAAACCATGAGAAAAACCACCATGTGCCATACAACTACTTTAAACAAAAAAATGTGCCAAAAACCACGCAATTTTTTTTCTTGGGGGTGCTACCCCTGGATCCCCCAAGTTGCGCATTTCACATTACATAGCATGTGGGGATAGTTATGCAAGGAATATAACACATGCCTAACATAAAGGGAAGACAAATTTTTATACAACAACTATCTAATGCAATACTGCCCAAAGAGGTTCCAACCAAGATTACAAGGGTGTCCAACCAAATGACTTGACTTATTTTTTTGGCATGTATTCTTCCCCAATCATAGGTTTACCCACCAAACAACATATATTTGTGTTAATAATAAATGATAGAATCCCTCTCTAGATAAATTGAAGAAAAAGAAGAAAGTTGCTAATATTTGAAAGCATGGTGACTTTGAAGAACAATGATACCACTTGTAGTGTTTTTTAACTTGTAGAATTGGAATAAAAATAAGGTATATAGAGATTATAAATGTAGAAAAGCAAAGATAAGAGATAGATAACATGAAATATGTGAAGTTTTCCCTTGTATTATGATAATCAAACAAGAGAATGTAATGTTTACTTGCTTGTTAAGGTAAAACAACCTTTCATATATCTATATAGATATTCATTTATATATGTCTATGGGGCATATAATGGATTGTGATGCGGTGTATTGTTAAGTCACTCCATGATATGAAGGTCACAGGTTTGAAACTTCATGGGAAAAAATCCAGTCATGTTAAGTGTTGGTGTGGCCCATGCAATGTGCGATACCTTGGTGATTTTGATGGCTTAAATGCCCCTAGGTCGTTGTTTCTCAAGTCAAAGATTAAACCTATAGTCATCTTTGGATGACACACACAATAATGGACATAGAAATATATAAAATATTAAGATATATTTGTTTTAATAAATAATATTCATATAAATATTTTTTCATTACAGATACTAGTTTAATATTTTATTTTATTAATTTGATTAGTTATTTCCTGGTTACTATTTTATTTTATTAATTTCATTAGTTACTTGGTCAAGTGTTTATTAAATATTATATTTGTATTATAGCCATTATATTTTTTAAATTTCTTAATATATTTAATAAATATTAAATCTTAATAATTATTTATACATTATAAATATATTATTATTATTATTATTTAAACTTTCGTCAATAATGTATTAAATATTACATTTGTATTATATTTTTTGAATTAACGGTCATATATTAATCAATAGATTTCTTAAATTTATTAATTTATTTTAAAACATATTAAACCTTATAAAATATCTTTAACTCTTTCAAATTTTCATTTTTTTTTAACATTATGCATCTCTATTATTTAAACCTCTAGATAGATTAGATTTTTCAACATTGTCCTAATGATGAACTACGTTAGTTGGTTCAAAACATCTACAAAAAATTGATTATGTGATTAATCCGAAAGAAAGTTTGAACTCAAAAATCATAAATTTACTAATTGTGTCAAGAGGCTCTCTCTAGCCCAGTATGAAAAAGAAGTTGTAATATCCTTCTTTTATGTTATGTAAATATTTTGACTTAATCAAATTACAAAGAAATAAAAATAAAAATAGAAATAGAAATAAAATAAAAATAATAAAAAAAGATCAAAAAAATATTAAAATTAATAATTAAATTGGTTTAAATCTATTTTAACTCTTGAATCTACCAAGTATATAGAAAAATCAAATTTCTTGATGTGTAAACCTTTTTTAAACAAAAAAATATTTAATCTCTCGAAACTTAAAAAATTAAAATTAAATAAGTCTAAAATAATATTAAAATTTTAACTTAAAATATAAATAAATTCACTTTCTAAAAATCTAAATATAAATAAATAAACTTTCTCATTATCCATTTTATTAATCTTTAAAAATAAATATACAGAACAAAATATTAACAAAACCATTTCCTTAAAATTATCTAACATTTTATTAGACTTTCCTGAACCTTCACTAAGCAGAAATAAAAGTAAAAACTTCTTTAAATTCAAAAAATACCTAAATTTAAAAAACAGACTTTAACATTTTATTAGACTTTCCTAAACCTTTACTACACAAAAATAAAGGTAGAAGCTTCTTTAAATTAAAAAAATACTTGAATTTAAAAAACAAAATATTCAATTAGCCCAATAAGCCTTTCTTTTGAATTAGTTAACTTTAAAGTTTAGCAACTTCATAGCAAAGGTCATCCACCTACAATGCGGACCCATGTATAACATATTGTGATAATCCAATACCTATTTCTAAAAGGTAAATTTTGCTTTTCGAAAGCGGACCCATGTATAACGTATTGTGATAATCCAATACAATATCCATTTCTAAAAGCGAAAATTTACTTTTCGAAAGCGGACCCATGTATAATGTCGTTTGTTAATCCAATACCCATTTCTAAAATGGGGAATTTACTCTCCAGATTTTCCATCCATGGTATCTGTTTAATCATTTTCCTGGATCGATAAGGTTGATTATTATATTTATTTATTTATTTTTCATGTATAGATAAGGATGATTATTATTATTATGTATATATTTATTTTTAAGTTAAGTACAGTGGAATTATTTACACGATATTTGAATGGGTAATTTCAAATTTCAAATAATAATTTAATTTTACAGTTATAATTTAAAAGTCGGAAAATTAAAATATAAAATGTTTTTTCAATAAAATACATATTTTTTTATAATAAATTAATTAAGTTTGTAAAATTATATATATTTTATTTCTTTTCTATATATATATATATTTATATTTAATTAGGGAATACATATTTTTAGACTCATTTAAATTGTATACGTAATAAAAGGAAAAATAATAAAAAAAAATATTAATTTGTATTTATTTTTGTTTTTAAAAGACTAAAATGGTTTTTTAAGAAGGATGCGAAACTCAGATGGTTGGTTCAAAAATGATCTTTTGTTTTTTACCATTTAGGCTAGAGAGGGAAAAAACAGAGTTTCCACTATGTAGTGAGTATCCAATGCATTGATGATGATCATCGTGAATATTTAGAAATTTTTCATCGCATACTCTTTATTCCCTTGTTGGTTTCAATAGATTGAACTGAAATGGAAGAGTGCATGCCTTTTGATCTAATCAATAACTACTCACTCGTGCTCAACAATTATGGCACATCAGTGCCAAAGTAAGAACACCTTGTAATCTAGTGATTTGTTTAAATAATAAATTAATGCCACACACATTCCTCAACTCCACAACACACTTTTTAATCTCATCTTCACCTTAACTCTAATCACATACCATTTGGCATCACCAAATAAACAGAAGAATGGGTGAGATTGGCATGACACATCTAACTACTTTAGCCTTTGAATTAAAGAGAAGCACACTGAATAAACATGTATCAAGGCTCCTTGTTATTTCCATTCTTCCTCAAGGGTTAAAAAAATTGGAAGCATACGAAGGCTTGGGGTGAAACTTTGGTAGATATACAACACTCTTATAGCCACGTGGGCTTCACTTAATGAACCTCTGACATATCACATGCGTTCGTGGCATACTAAACAATACCCTTAATTTGACTACATATTAGAAAATACCTCTAAAAATCACATTATTAAACCCACTACCAATACGAACCCAATACACCTTCCCAATTTAAAAAACCCTTACTTCCAATAAATATTTTAGGTATCCATTTTGCCATTAACATTTTTTTATACCCTTTTATATTTTTTCATTAACTTTGAGCTTCATTTTTATACCTATCAATATAAAAACCCTTTACCCCATATTATATGTTCAATATATTATGTCATTTTTCCCTCAATATATATCCCCCAATATGAATGCACATGATATTTTATTGTTTCCCCAATGCAACCCCCATGCTTATATCAAAGCAATCCACACTTCCACTGGTAAGTCCCCATTTGAAACTTGTTTTGGATACATTCCACCTTCACCTTTGGATATTGCATATAGGAAGAAAGAAGGAGTGAGGGAGTATCTCTTAGGGGATGCTTTAATGGTGGAAAAAATCAAAGAAATCAACTTACAAAAGTAGTTTTGGAAATGGGCCCTAGTTTGAAGAATTGATGTCATAGACCTTTCAGGGCTAGTATGAGGCTTTAAACACCTTTTTTCGCGTAAAAATTCATTTCTTAAACATTACACCCCTTAGTATTATTCTGCATTCGAAGATGTTTCCAACAATCTAGAATCATGTCAATAGAAGTTTGGATACAAAAGTTATCCCACCTACAAGTTTACTTATCATGATTGACCACTATAATTCGAGATAATGCCACGTCAACCTTCATTATTCATGGAAAAAGGGCTGGTTACATGGAAACTGTGCATAATACTCTAGAAGATTCAAGTTGTAACTCGTATTGAGGGTTGAATGGGTCTAATTTAGACCCTAGTTGGCTATTGGGTTGTGTTATAACCGAGCCACTAGGAGGAATATGGGTTTGATTATATTCAAATGCATTTTATTCCATAGTAGAGAAGATAGAGAGAGGGCATAATAAAGAGAGTTTGTGTTTTATATTATCTCACGAGCCATATGACTCATTCATTTGTATTTGCACCAATTCCATTATGAGAAAGAGAGAATAGACAAACCTCACCTTCCAACTGGGTTTTCTCTCGAAAGGGTTTCTTAGGTCATTTCTTGATGTTATTGTGGTTTGGGAGTGATTGTTTTATTTGTTCTCTATTTTCCACATTTTATATTTTGTATGCATAAGTAGAGAATAATAATTTAATAAATCCATAAAATCCAAGGAAAATTAACCATTATAGTATATTTTTGGATTTCAATATATCATTATTAGGTCTATTGTGACTAACTGTTTAGTGAAACATCCACGACAATTTACAAATCATATGGTATCTTAAAAAAGAACACGGATACCACTTGCAGGATTTTTAACTTATAGAATTGAAACAAAAATAAGGTATATAGGGATTATAAATTTAGATTTAAACCATACACAAGAGATAAAATAACAAGAAACATTTGAAGTATGTCGTTATATTATGATAATCAAAACGTAGGTTAATAAACCTTTCATTGGACAAAGATCCAAGTACAACAATATTTGATAAAACATTCCATAGCCTCCTATCTCTTTAAATATATTCTTAATAGCAAAATCATAACTACTTATTATCCCATCATTAATGAGTACTAACCATATAGTAGGCTTTATTTAACAAAAATGACTATTTTACATTAAAAGTGACTACCCAGTGCTATCTAAAGGGCTTTTATTCAAACATAATGACTGCAGATAGTAATGTATTAACTTCTAGGTCGTCTAAAGAAGAGTAGTTGAGGTAAAATCTTGACATGCAAAATCATTGAGGAAAATAATGAGTGATGTAAGTCAACTAAAATAAACATTGTAAGTAATAAGCTTCTATTATATTATATGATTTTTTCATGTTCTCACAATACACCCCTAATCTCTTACAACTCCGAATAATTCATTTGAAGACAAGAGAATTACAAAATAAATTCCAATATAATTTTAAAAACTCAATACCATCAATAATACCCTGCCATTGAATCACTATCAATACTCTCAAAACCTAACACACACAAACTTAACTCTAAACGATTAAAAAAAACACGGCATAAATAATCTTTATTAATAATAAATTCGCATTTAAAAAAAAACAACTCCCTTGCCATTCCACCAAAAAAAACCCAATTCAATCTTAACTGTCAAACTAGAAAAGGGACTAACCCAAAAGACAAAATATATTAAAAATAACTGTAATTCATTAATAAAAACAATTGTTGTGTGCATCCAGTAGTCCCTGTCGGCGTTTGAAGCAATGTCCTTTATAAGGGCCTGCAACTGTTTATAAAGATCAAGCGTGGCATAGACACAATCACATATTTTTGAATCACATGATAGCATATAATATATCTTACTATTAAGGATATTTAAATTAGGTGAATAATGAAATAACATATAATATAACACACTATTAACGCCACTAAGGATGTTTAGGTTAGGCGAATAATTAAACTATGCATAAACTAGATCACACCATTAAGGATGTTTATGTCAGGCTAATAATTAAACTATGCATACACCAGAGCCCATGCTAAACAGAGCTTGGAACCTGTGACAAACTATTTTTAATTCTATAAAAAAATTACTTGAAAGTCCATAATCATAGTGTAAGGAAAATTTGGTCATTACTAGTGTAACATATTTTTTAACACACATTTTAAAAATTCACTGTGCCCATCACTGACTACATTGATACACCAACACCTCCCATCACTGACTACATTGATACACCAACACCTCCCATCACTGACTACATTGATACACCAACACCTCCTGAAGCACCAAGATAGAGACGTGAGGTTGCTGGTCTTCAAATGCATCAGCGAAATCACCAAAATAATAACACCCAATGAGCCATACGACGATGAGGTAATGAAAGAAATATTAGAGCTCATTATAGAAAACAACAAGGACCTGGGAGAGATGAACTATCCCTCCTTTTTCAAGGTGGATTGTCCTTCTCAAAGTTGTTGAACCCTGAACCTGGGATTGGGGATGTGTAAATATTTTTTTGTTGTTGTTTCTCACCATGCCTATTCTAAAGATGTATGTGCTTCCATGAAAAATAATGTGTTGTTGTCTCGTGGGATTTATTGTCTGCTTTTCTCATCAATCTGAGAAGACAAATGAGGAACTCTTCACCGGCTGCACACTTTAACCCCCATATCATATTTGAAAGAAAAATTTCCACCCGAGTAGGCAATTCATTGCAAGTGTCTACACCATGAAATTGTTCATGACATTTGTAAACATAGAATCCAAGAAATTAATGTTAATAAATATACAAGTCCCGCTGAGGAGGTTGTGTTAACATATAAGGGTACAACAAAACCAAGTGCATCGCTTTTGAATGATCCAAACTCTCAGGTTGTAAGTTGTCTAGTGTTTCCTAATGGTTGTCACAATGAATCTATTAATGAAAAGAAGATTCCTTAAATGGAGAAGAGTGAGGCTGATCTTAGGTTGGTAAGCTTATTTTCATATGTAACAAATTTGGCCATTACTAGTGTAATATTGATTAATCTTGAATTGCATTCAATCATAAATTTAGTCAACATTGATTAATCTTGAAGTGAATTCAGTCATAAATTCAATTAACCCATTTTAGATGGGTGATGTGGTGAAGTTTCATAAGTTTAAAATGTTGTGTCATTGGACTCATCTTCTTAACTTGTTGGTTTGCCTTAATATTGAAGTTGTTGAAATATCATAAATATCTTGTTTCACCACATTCTTTTCCACCACACCAACGTGAAATTGACCTCTAGCCCTTGTTGAAAGAAATTAAATATGGTGCCCACTTTTTAACAAGGATTCATATCAACGGAAATATAAAAAGGAAAGAGATAACATCCTCTTATTTTCTTTCTTGTCTTAATTAATAAAAAACAATCTAGAACATACAACGATTACGCTTGGTTTACAAGGTGAATCGGTCCATTATGTGGCATAGTAGAAAGACGAGAAGACCTAACATACACATTTGTCCCATGCTCCACTCAACCTAGCAACAACTAGTGACACATATTGTTATCAAACTTGGCTTACATGGTGAATTGGTCCATTATGTGGTAGAGTAGAAAAATGAGCAGACCTGACGCACCCACTTGTCCCATGCTCCACTCAACCCAGCATGCAACGAACATCTTATTCCATAGATGAGAGAGAAGTACGATAACACGATTTAGGATCTCTAGCACGCTTAAACTCTATGGTTATGACCATGGCTATTTGGCATTTAAGGCAGATAACAAGTTTGAATCTGGCCATTGTATGGTTACACCCATGGCGCTTTGGGTTTACTGTAGACAACAAACTTGACTATGGTCACTTTTATTGAAATAAAAGTAAAATCAAACAGAAGGGGTTCTCAGAGTGTCAGAGTATCGGTAGGCTGCATGTTTTTATACACATGGGAAGAGTGAAAAGAACAATTCCTTGTACATTTCCATTTTTTTTGGTTTGGAAAACAATGGCATCAATGTCAATGCAGTGTTTGAGTTGAATCTACATGATCATAGAGAAGGAAAACACAAAGTTCATAACCATTTGGACATGTCACTTGAGATTCTACTAAGTTATTTACTATTCATTATTTCATTTTGGATTACCTCATTTGGAATTTATATAACAACAAGAAAAACTCCACCAAGATATTTGATAATCATAGTTAATATAGGATAAGAGATGAACCAAAGTGATTCTTACATAACCTCAGATATCCTGAGGCTTGTCCTGGAAGATAACCAAATGCCTCTCACAAAACCTCAAATATCCCATGGCTTACCCCATATGTCTTGTAGGGATGGTGTGCAATTAGTTTTCTTTCATAATTGTTTGATAAAAACGATTCTTATATTTCTAAAAGTTTATTTAAGAAAAATGTAACCACAACTACCAAATATAAGATGGAATTGGATTATACCTAATACCTACTTTTCTTTTTGTTTACATAAACATTTATTCACTAATACGGGATGGCAAAGCCAAATATTCTAATTGCATAGGTAGCAACATCCGAGTGAGCAACTTAATGGAAGACACCGATAGCTAAGGTGCTTAGCTGGTGAATAAACACATGTCATAGCATAAAATGATTCAAGTAAACCAATGACAATGTTATTTCTATCTCATAGGGCACAGAATGGGCCCAGTCTTTTGCCATCATATTTATTTGCACCTACGATAATGACACAGAATATATGCAAGCCCAAAAATAGAATATAAGAAAACCTTAGTAGAAGGAATAATCCAGCCATAGGAGTAATTTGCTGGGCTTTAACGCTAGTATAAAAGATAAGATAGGCAGGTATCAAAGCCATTACTAGATAAGAAATAAGCCTTAAAGCGGGTAGTGTAAATTTATAACACTTGGTGTGAAACTGAAAGATTTGAAAGATTTGTGTCTACAAGTGAGAAGTTATAAATTAGAATTTATAGGTTTGATTTCCATTTCTTACAATTAGTTTTACTCTAGAAAATCTAACATATTACATTATATACATTTCTGTAAAGGAAACGAGTGATGTTTTTTATTTTAAATTTGAAATAAAATCTGCAATAATCTGACAAGTAGATTTCTAAATGCTCTTTAAATCCTCCTTAACAACCGGTTTTTCGAAATAGGTCCTGCTTTGAAACATGTCTTCTAAAACATATGAAAAAGGCTTAAGATAGAATACAGTTTCCCCTCTTTCAAACTTTGGCTCAAACTTTGGTTAAAATGGCTAAAATAACATGGGTGATGTGAAGTCTTCCATAAGAGGTGGAAATTAAAATTTTGGTTAAAATTGTGGTGTAGCCATATTTCCAAGTTGAAACTTTGGTATGCAATGAAATTTATAGTCAAAGAACTGGTTAATTATCAGTAAATGCTCTATCGATCGCTAAATTCCCCGCATTCAGAAGGCAGGGACTAATAAAACATTCTCCCCAAGTCCCTCGCTAGAAAGAGGAAGCACTAACAATGAGGAAGGAATTCCCTTCCCTTTGACTAGGCTTAAAAACGGATTACCTTATTTAAGAACTAAATCTCCAAAGCCAAAACTTTTAATAAACCCCGTTAACTTCAGAATCTTCACTATATATATTATTTTTCAAATTCTTAAAATTTAATATTAAATAAAATTAATATTTTATTAATAGTTAAAAAAATAATTTATTATCTGAATTTATGTTTCTGTGATTCCTATTGTATTTAGTAAAATATTTTGATAAAAATCACATTCAAAATGTTGGGTTGAAGCATGCTGAAATCTGTAGATTTGGTTTTTATCGGAATTAATTTTATTATTTCATTTTTTATTTTTTTTAATAAATAATTATTTAATTTTTTTATAAATAATTATTAAAATTATGTTTTTTTTGTTTTTGTTCTTATGAGAAATATATTTATATCTTATATAAGAAATGTATATGTTTGTAACTTTATGAGGTTATATAGATTCAACAATGAGATTAAATTTTGACTTGTTATTTAAGATTTCTCACTTTTATGTGATACCTAATATGGTGTATCATGACTTTTGTGTATTTTTTTAGTGCATTGATGCTTAACTATGTCAATTATGGTAGGTATCTTGTGGAATATTGATTATGTGTCTCACTTTCAAGAGTATCACTTATGTACATTTCTTAGGGGGCATCACTTAATTATGTCACATATGTGTGTCACTTATGGGAGTCTCTTATGGTGTGTTGGGTATAAATTAGTCACAATGGTATAAACTACAATTCCATTCCATTTTCAAGTGGGTGTAGCTCGGGTGGTAGGGAGAAGTTTCTCTTATCCTCCCCACCCAAGCTCTAGTCCCACCAAGATTGACATGATTTCTCATTGGAAGCAATTTCTAGATGAAAGATAACCGACTCACGTAGACACAGCAGGGTTGTTGTTGGGTCTCGATAATACTAGTGATTACCCCATTACTATTGTAGTTGTACCCCTTATTAATATTGTTGTGCCCCTATTGTCCCCATATTGTTATTTACTATGCCCCATAGAATCCCTCTATTGTTATTTTTGTGGCTTTATATTATTATTGTTAGGTCGTTGGGTTATATTGTGACTCCTTAGACTCCTATATATAGAAAGGAGGTTTTGTCATTTGTATCATCCAAGAATTGTTCATTTATGTAATGTAAAGGAGGTTGCCCCCTCAAAGAGGCTAAATTCTAAGGCGTGGATCTATCTCTTCTATCTTTTTTCTTAAGCTGGTTTCATAACATTTGGTATCAGAGCTTTGCCTTCTAGGGTTTCGGTGCTCCAAATAGGTCATCGTGGCATTTTCGCTATAACTTTTTTCTGCGACGTTTCAGAAGCTAAAAAAAAAACCCATTTGAGAAGAAATCGTGCTGAATCTCGGGTCCGAATTTCATAACTTTTTGCACTATATTTGTGGAGATATGATCTGAGGAAGTTGGTCTTCTTGCAGACTCCTGAATTACATTCCAAACAGGTGACTTGGGGAAAATCGTCATAACTTTCTCTCTGAGCATCGGATTGAAATTTCGTAAGAAGGTGCAGAAAGAGAACGGACTGTAGTTTCTTTTATGTATTTTTTTAGAGCCAAAGGTTGAAACAGTGACTCGTGGTACGTCATACAAGTTCGCTCTACTGAACTAGTCTATAAGCAGGTCACTGTGGGAGATTTTGCATAACTCTTCCTTGGAGAATCCAATTTGGATCAGAATGGTGGCATTGGAAAGAGGACAGAGAGGGTTACTACAAGTTAATTTCAGAAGTAGATGATCTGAAAGTCAGAGATACATCAGAGCAATATCGAGCTCCTACCAAAGTGAAAAAAGGTGTGTAGTTCTTTTTAAATTTTTTTAAGATTTGGTTTGGAATTTATTTTGAAGGAATTCAAAGGGCATAGTAGAGAATTATTATTGGTAACTGATGCCCCAAGGAAAGAAAATGCAAACATCTAGTAAGGAACTTGAAAGCTCTAGCATGACTCATGAAGAAGAGGAAGAAATGCTATATGATATATCAAAATTACAAGAACAAGTGCAACAAATGTAACGCTCACAAAAGCTAACCGAAGCTAAGATAAATGGAGTGGAATCTAAGATAAAGGGCATGGAAGCTAAGATGGATGATTTGAAGATAGATTTGAAGACAGAGTTGAAGATAGACATGGCAAATTTGAAGGCATATTTGACAAATTTTCTACAAGAAATACTTACTAACGGTGAAAGGGGAGTAAAGGAAACTCATGATGCAAACAAAGGAAATGTTAATCATGATTTCATAGACTCTAATGTTGGATCGAAGATGCACCATATTCCAAAAATCGATATGAGGAAGTTTGATGGCAAGGATCCCACAACATGGATATTACAGATGGAGCAATTTTTCGATCTCAATAATGTGCAAAACACACACAAGGTATGTATGG
>APFE031545362.1:0-29790 GCA_000404065.3 Pinus taeda | reverse complement strand
TTTGAGACTCCCAAAGGTCTCCCACCTGTGCGTGATCATGATCATGCTAGTCATCTAATTCCAGGAAGTGTTCCTCCAAACATCAGGCCGTACAGATATCCCTATGTCCAAAAGAGTGAAATTGAACGTATGGTTGCAGAAATGCTAGAGGCTGGTATAATTCAAACGAGTCAAAGTTCTTTCTCTGCTCTAGTAGTATTGGTGCACAAGAAGGATGGATCATGGCGCATGTGTCTGGATTATAGGAGCTCAACAAGCTCACTATTAAAGATAAGTTTCCCATTCCTGTCATTGATGAATTACTGGATTAATTGCATGGATCAATTTACTTCACCAAGTTGGATCTTCGTTCAGATATCATCAAATCATAATGAAGACTAAAGACATTCTGAAAACAGCATTTAGAACTCATGAGGGTCATTATGAATTTTTGGTCATGCCTTTTGGCCTTACCAATGCACCTTCAACATTTCAAGGTTTGATGAATTCAAATTTCAAACCATTCCTTAGAAAATTTGTGTTAGTATTTTTTGATGATATACTAATCTACAACAAGTCTTGGAAGGATCATGTTGAACATGTTGACAGGGAGCTACAACTATTGAAGGAGAAACAATTATATGCAAAAAGATCCAAATGTTTCTTTGGAGTCCATGAGGTGATATTTGGGTCATATTGTATTTCATGAAGGAGTTAAGGTAGACCCTAGCAAAATTAAAGCCATTAAGGAATGGAAAATTCCCACACCCATAAAGCATCTGCGAGGATTTCTTGGGTTGACAGGGTATTATCGCAAGTTTGTTAAGAATTATGGGAGAATAGCAGCACCTCTAACAACATTATTGAAGAAAGATGCATTTTCATGGACTCCAGAAGCAACAAAGGCCTTTGAACATCTTTAAGAGGCAATGTGCCAAGCACTGGTCTTAGCTACACCAAACTTCACAAAAACCTTTATTGTGGAATGTGATGCTTCAGGAAATGGAATTGGTGCTGTTTTAAATGCAAGATGAAAGACCCATTTCTTTTGAAAGTCCTCCAATCAAGGGAAAGTTTTTACACAAAGCTATTTATGAGAAAGAAATGTTGGCAATACTCCATGCACTTAAGAAATGTCGACCCTACCTAATGGGAAGACACTTCAAGGTAAAAACGGATCATGATAGCCTTAAATACTTTTTAGAACAAAGATTATCCTCTGAAGAGCAACAAAAGTTGGTCACAAAGATGTTGGGTTATGACTTTGAAATCATCTACAAAAAAGGGAAGCAAAATGTGGTGGCAGATGCACTCTCAAGAAAGGATGAGGATGTGGAAGCATGTTGTGCGCCATTTCTATTTTCCAACCAGATTGGATAAACGAATCAAGGGGGGAATGGAAGAATGATGAAGAAGTGTGGGCACTTATTCGAAAGTTACAACAAGATTCTAGTACGTCTGATACATTTAGCTGGAAAAATGATTCGTTATGGTACAAAGATCGCTTATACCTCTGTAAGAATTCCCAGCTAAAACAAAAGATTCTTATGGAATTGCACACTTCTCCCTTAGGAGGGCACTCAGGATTTTTAAAAACTTACCACAGGGTTAAGAAGGAATTTTTTTGGGATGGCCTTAAATCAGATATTCAAAAGTTTGTGGCAGAATGTTTGGTTTGCCAACAAAATAAAGTTGAAACAATTAAGACACCGGGTCTATTACAACCTTTATCCATTCCAAGCCAACGTTGGGAGGAGGTTTCAATGGATTTTATCACAGGTTTACCCAAGTCTGAGGGAAAGAGTGTCATCATGGTGGTAGTTGACAGACTTACCAAGTATGCACACTTTTGTGCATTATCACATCCATTTAAAGCCAGTACAGTTTCTACTGCATTTATGGAAACAATTCAAAAGCTACATGGAAACCCAAAGATTATTTGTAAGTGACAGAGATCCCATTTTCACTGGAAATTTTTGGACAAAATTATTTTCTTGTCTTGGTACTCAATTAGCTCATAGCTCATCTTATCATCCTCAATCTGATGGGCAAACTGAGATAGTAAACAAATGTTTGGAAGGATATCTTCGTTGCTTTGTATCTGATAAACAGACACAATGGGTCAAATGGTTGCCTCTGGCTGAATGGTGGTATAACACTTCCTTCCATACAGCAACAAAAATGACCCCATTTATGGCACTTTATGGGTATCATCCACCATCCATCACATCATATTTAAGAGAAAATTTTAAGGTTCAAGCAGTGGACATCACATCGAACATCAACAACAAGTCCTCCAACTCTTAAAGGATAACCTCGTGTTGGCACAGAATAGAATGAAACAACAGGCAGATCAACATCGCAGTGAAAGAAGTTTTGATGTAGGTGATTGGGTATTCATACGGCTACAACCATATAAGCAAATGTCTCTCAAGCAAGCTAAGAAGGATAATAAATTATCACCAAAGTATTATGGTCCGTACAAGGTGTTTGAAAAGATTGGTACTATGGCATACAAATTGGAGCTTCCTGCAGCTTTTCGATTGCACCCAGTTTTCATGTTTCATGTTTAAAGACGGTTATAGGCGACAAGCTCCATTTCAAACAATATTGCCAGAACTTGACGAGGAAGGAAGGAAAAATCATATTGGAACCTGCAGCAGTCACAGAAACAAGAACCCGACAGCTACGAATCGATCAATTTCAGAGTATATCATCAAGTGGAAGAACTTACCCGCTGAAGATTCCACATGGGAGGACAAGAATTTTATACAAAAGCATCAAGAACTACTCAAGCGTTGAGGACAACACTTTTTTGAAGGAGAGGGGCATGTTGGGTCCTATAATACTAGTGATTACCCCATTACTATTGTAGTTGTACCCCTTATTAATATTGTTGTGCCCCTATTGTCCCCATATTGTTATTATTGTGCCCCATAGAATCCCTCTATTGTTATTTTTGTGGCTTTATATTATTATTGTTAGGTCATTTGGGTTATATTGTGACTCCTTAGACTCCTATATATAGAAAGGAGGTTTTGTCATTTGTATCATCCAAGAATTGTTCATTTATGTAATTTAAAGGAGGTTGCTCCCTCGAAGAGGCTGAATTCTAAGGCGTGGATCTATCTTTTCTATCTTTTTCTTGAGCTGGTTTCATTCTACCTCTTCGATATGAAAATTGCTTTTTTTACATAAGCCATAACTGGGTTTTGAAGATTAAAACATGGGACTCTCACAAATCAGCTTTAGATGTACTCAATTGTCATAGGTAGAGCCTCTGCTGCCAGCAGGTGTCCATAGTCTTGACAGGGTTACCTCTTAACCAACAATGATTCAGTATCCCATCTAGATAAGAATGCAAATTTTAAAGATAATTTCACATTCATATACTTACTTTCTTTTTCTTTTTTTTCTTAGTAATTCTCTTTCCTTTAAAATTTTCATTTTTCTCCTTAAAGGCCATTGTCTTGGTTTGGTGACCAAAATTGACAATGCCACCCATTGGTTGTAACTTAACTAATCAAATTGGCTCTTGATGAGACCCCTTGTCTTTTGATTGATACAATCTCAATCCATTACCTTGTTTTGATATGCAGTATTGGTAATGTCAGCTAGTTATTTCCCTATGATCATGGTAAGTCGACTCTTGATGATACCTCTTATCCTTTAAGTTTAAGAATATTTTAGAATTACACTCTAAAAAATGAAATCTCGCTAGATGGGGAGAACCATTGACTTCTTAAGGTGTTTTGGATGACAATTAGAGAGTTAAAGATGCTTCTCTGTAAAGAGTCCTTGCTTTGTTATAGATACTTTTCTTAACTAATGATAGAACAAAGGTTCTTTTACAAAGTTGAGTTTCATCAAAGGATAACTAATTTTGGTAAAGGACAAGCAATTTTAGAGATATAGAACTTAGCTTATGTTTCGAATGTAAATTTTTTTTTCTTAATAATCTCTACTTATACAATCAAAAAGTAAAAATATAAAAGAGACTATTATTATAAAGGCCAAAACTAAATGGTACTAAGATTTTATGTTCCTAAAAAGTAAAAACAATAATATACAATGACTAGAAGAGGTTATCATCTATGAAAAACATTTCTTGAGGATCTGCCCATTGATAGGCAGATAATCTCTCTTGCCTAATAGATCTTGCAATAAAAAGGTTGATGGGCCTATTTGTTCCACAATCTGAAATGATCCAAGTCACATTCTTTGGAATTTGGTATGCTTACCTTTTTTCTCATGTGCTTTATCCCATTTCAATACAAAGTCTCCGAGTTGGAAATATTTTGAACTTATAGAATTTGCATCAAAAGAAGATTTGACTAATTGTTGATGATGTGCATGTGTGATTTTGGCCTTTTCCATTTCTTCTTTGGGCTTAAGGATTTGTGATTGTCTCACTTGCATAGAGGAGGAAGGAGTTTCCTCAATAAATTGAACTAGGGCTAGAGAGGTAATAGATGCATTTGTAGGGAGGAAAACTTCTTTCCCATGGACCAAATTGAAAGGAGAAGTGCCTATTGAGGCCTTCTGTGTTATTTGATCTGCCCCTAGAGAAAATATTAAAGATTTGTGCTAGTTTTTCTGACTTTGATCAACGGTTCATTTAATAATTCGTATGAGATTTTTGTTTGTAGATTCGGCCAAGCCATTTCCCCGGGGATAATAGTTATCAGAATATTTAAGTTTAAAACCTATTTTAAGAGCAAATTATGTCATAACATTACCTAAAAAATAAGATGCATTATCAAACATGAGGGCAGGTGGCAGACGACATCTAGTAATAATAAGTTGATCAATAATTTCAATGATGTTTTCAGAATTGGCTACCTTAAGTGGAATTGCTTCCACCCACTTTGTGAAGTAATCAGTTGTTGTAAGGATATATTTATGCTGCTTTTGAGAGTGAGGAACGATCTCACTTATTATGTCCAATCCCCATTGTTCAAATGGTTGTTCAATGTTGACTGGCTACAATGGTAATGCGGGTTTCCTCTATCTCCCAGCAACTGTTTGACAAACTTTACATTTACTTACATAATCATGTGCATATTTAAATAAGGTTGGCCAATAATAGCCAACGTGCAAGATTTTATGTGCGTTTGTGTCCCCTCCAAATGTCCACTAGCTGGTCCATCATGGAGTTCCTGCAAAACCTTTTATGACTCATATTTTTCAAGACATCTAAGAAAAACATAATTATAATTTATTCTAAACCACACATCATTGATGATTTGGCACTGTCTAGCTTTTAGCTTCAAATCCCTTTTTCTTTTGTAACTTAGTTGCATAGGGGCATACCCATTTCTCAAATAAAAAATGATATCAACATATTTGGATTCAGTGTCATTGAGGCTTACCTCATTTACTTGTATATCACCACTTGAATCTTATAGTGCTGGTAAGTTGGATGCTCCTACTAACATTTTTCAAAAACATTGACCTTTTACAATTTTGGCTAGTCTAATCTCAATGTCGCATTCTTGCAGTGCTATTACCCAAATTGCCCTTTTCTCTCCTACATCCCTTTGTATTAACAAATTTATCACTATTGAGAATAGACTACTCCCTTGGTGTAGGTTTTGAGGAGAAAGGGTCTAAAATAATTTATTGATTTGAAAACAGCAAAAGCTTGTTTTTCAACATCTAATTTAATTCAACCCCCTACAAATTTGAGCTAAAGAAAGAAATTGGTGCTCCGGCTTTATCATCATTGACCTGTGTTAATATGGATGCATATGATTTCTTGGAAGAAAATGTATATAAAATGAAATGATTAGAAACATTTGGGGTTGCTAGTGAGGGAGCATTTAATATTGCTTGTTTTATCAAATCAAAGGCTTCATGCTCAGTATGTCCCCATTTAAAAAGATAATTTGTCTTAATCATGGATTGGAGAAGTAAAGAAATTCGTGAAAATTCAGGGACAAATTGTTTAACAAAATTTATTTGACCTAGGAAAGATTGCATAGATTTTTTGTTATGAGGTAAAGGAATTTTAGAAATTTCACAATAAATCCAATAAGCTTTCCTTCACTTAAAGAAATGAAAGATTTCTTGAGATTGAGAGGAATTCCATACCTCTGACAACGCTCAAAGATTTGTTTCAAATCCTTTAAATGATTACCGCACCTTTTTTAGTACACAGTCATATCATCTAAATAGATTACCATTAATTTATTAACCAAGCCTTTGAAAGCTATGTCCATGGCTCTCTGAAATGTGGCACCAACATTTATTAACCTAAATGGCATCTTTTGATAGGCATAGGTGCCCCATTTGGTTTGAAAGGTAGTCTCCAGCTGGTCATCTGGATGTACTAGAATCTGATTATAACTCGACAATCCATCCAGAAAATACATTAGTTTTGAGCCTGCAACTAATTGGAGAGTCTATTCCATAAGAGGTAATGGAAAGTTGTCCTTATGACAAGCTTTGTTAAGATTGTGAAAGTCTATACATATTCGAATATCACTATTCCCTTTTCTAAAAAAAACATGGTTAGAAACCCACCTTGAGTGCTTGACAGGAAAGATAATTTTGGCCTTGAGTAGTTTATTCAATTCAGATTTGATTTGATTTTCTAGATTTTGGTGAAACTTTCTTAGCTTCTGCTACATGGGTTTTTCATCAGATATCATGGGGATGGTATGTTGAATTATAGAAGTGTCATATGTCTTCAGATCTTCATAGTTCCAAGCAAAGACATTTTTGTATTTCTTCAACAAATGAATGAAGGTTGATTTTTCATCTGGTGTAAGATCTAGACCTAGATTGAGGTTTTGAGGTTTAATGTCAGTTCCAAGATTAACTAATTCAAAACTCAAAGTTGAACTTTGATGTTTTGATTTGGCAGGCTTCTTGAATCTGTCCTTAAGATCATATAAGTCTTCCACCTTAACCATAGGCTTAGGTATGACATTTATAGTTTCTTCTTGCTTAAGCTGGTTGTCATGCTGATCTTCATCAATTATTTGGTCATCATATGAGCCCTCAGATGTTAGAAAGATTATGATAGCTAGATCGCTATTAAAGACTCGCCAATTGGTGACATTGTTAGGAATGGAAGGCCTAAAAATCAATTCAATAGAAAATCGATTGAGACTATAATCCTCTGGTGGAATAAGCTTGGATGCAACATTAGCCAACAGATTGTCACTCACATTTTGCAGCCTTGGGATAGGGGAAATATTAAATGCTATAAAGTGAGAAGTAGGGTCCTAGACTAATGATTGATAATGTTTCAAATTTCCAGACAAATAGTGTATAGTATTTCTTTCATGTTTTATCACAATTTACGAATCCCCAAACACTTGAAGATGTTTGATATTAAGACCGATGGATTTATATATCCCTTGAACCAATGCTTCATATTCAATAGTGTTGTTTGTGCATTCGAATTCAAGTCTGCGTGCTAACATTGTTTTTCCCCTTCTGGGCTAACTAATATGCATCCTACTCTAGCTCCAACATTAGATTTGGATCCATTGAAAAATAATTTCCAAAAGAAAGGGCTAACTTACAGGCTTATCTAAAAAATTTATACACTTAGAAGTATCTATTTGAGAAAAAATTTCAACTTCGGATACAATAATAATTTCCAAGAAAGGTGAAGTATTGGAATTAAAATTTCCTAGAAATGATTCAACTAAGTAGTTTCCAATGATATTGTTGCTATATGTGACTGATTCATTCTCTCCCTCTAGTTCTATAACAATATACTTTTGATGTTTTTTGCGGTCAACCCTTATTTGATTTGGATTTCCATTATAGGTAAGCCACATGTGGGACTAGTTAGTTGAAAAATAGCCATGAAACTTTTCTAACCAATCTCTACTAAGGATTAAACCTTAGAACTTGGGGATATCAGCCACAAGTATGTCAATGACTTGACAGAATTTAGGGTTTGATGAGAGTTTGATAGTGACTTGATTGAGCTCCCCTACAACTTCGACTTAGGATCGGTCTAACTGCAAAATGCATGCAACAGATTTTTGTGGTTCAACATTCAATTTGGCACAAACTGTTCGTGGTAGAATGTTAGATGAAGGTCCATAATCAACTAAATAGTTGTGTAGGTTCTTGTTGAACACTTCAAAAGTCAAAAGAAATGAAGGAGTATGGGATTTAGATCTTCCTCCAACTTGAGCAATATCAGTAGGATCGATTCTCTCTAATGAGGTATTAGGAGGCCTTCCCATATCTTGGGTAGCTTGCAAGATTACAATAGCTAGAAGAGGAGAAGTAGGGACTGTTTTTAGATCTTTGAGCAATAGCTTATGTTGATGTTTCAACTTTCTAAGCTCGTGAAAGGTAATGTTCTCCTTAGTCTTTTTCATATATTCCACTATGTTATACTCCATTTCATCGAAGACTATCAGGGTTTTAACTGGAGGTGAAGCACTTGATTGAGGAGGAGCAATTTGAGTGGATTTACATGAAGATTTCTTACCTACTGTTTTGTCTTTGGGAGCTGGAGTTGATAACTTTTACTTTGAATTTGTTTGTGGAAAATCAACAAGGCTTCTACTCTTGGTTGAAACAGGTAATGATTCTTGTGTTTCTTCATTTGGGAGGATAAAATCCCACATTCCTTGTAACTCGACTACCTCTTCATCATCTGTTTTCTCTTCAACTGTTGAGACTTCATCTTCCTCCATAGCTAATTCAACATTTGATATGGTGCTTGGAGGCTTAGTATCAGAGGGGGGATTTATTTTGTATGGTCTGAAAGATTTCTTTGAGGAAGTCTTTGCTACCTGTTTGTTGATATCAACCATTTCATTGGACATGGTTTTAAGGAATTTTTGTAAACCTTCAAGATCAAAAGGATCTTTAGGTGGTTTTTCTTGGATTCATCCCTAAAAGTCACTTTCTTGGATTTTCATTCTTCTAATGCATTTTTCTTATCTAAGGCTAGAATTCGTTTTCTACATCTATGGCTTCTTTCATGTTTTTTGACAAAGCTGGTGAGGTCGCTCCGTGGATGAAAATAGTTGTGTTTTAAGGAAGAGAAGAAATGTACCATTCATTTTTGACTTCATCGCTAGGATTAGATGTTGTTGGGATTTTATTCAATAACTTATTGAAATGAGAATTGAAGTCTTTAATTGGTTCCCTAGGTTTGGCTTTCAAGTTGGAGAGATCATTGATAAGAGTAGTCATTGATCTACCATCTCCAAACTTGGTTAGGAACTTCTATTGAAATCAATCCCAACTATTAATAGAATCTGATGGTAATGAAAAGTACCATGATCTTGCTGATCCTTGTAAGGTATAAGGGAATAATATTACAACTGCATATTCTTCCACCACTTTGTTTAGGTTTATGGACAACATAAAATTGTTTATGTGTTCCTCAACTGGTAGGCGATCATCGAGATTGAACTTTGGTAACCATTTTTTTGGATGGGCTAGAAATTGATGTAAGGGTCCTCCCATCCATACAACTCCTGGATTTATCTATGTCCTCTGCACGTTTTGAGCCATCGTAGGTATTTGTGTAGGGGAAGATGTTCCAGTGGTTGAAGGTGATTAGGTAGAGGAGGCTTGCACTCCAGTACCTGTGTAAGCCATGATCTAAATTTGTGAGGCAGATGGTTGATTTTGTGATGAAATAGATGGAATGAATGAAGCTGTTTGAGATGACGATGAGAAAGAATCACTAGTCAGATTGTGTCTTCTTAGCTCTCTTGCTATTTGGTAGAGGGAATTCAAATTAGGGGATCCCAAAGTTTTCACTCCATGCTCTAGCCAACCTTTGAGATGAGGGGACTGAGAAGTAACACTAGCTTGGGATAACTCAAATTCTTCTTGAGATATTGAAATTCCCTGTAGCTTATGGATCAAAGACTGGACTTCCAGAGTCTCTATAGAAGAAGATTGATCTGACTTTTTTGAAATCACAGTAGTCAATTCTAACGGGTTCTTTATGACTTCTCACTTAGGATTTGGAGATTTGGAATGCGATCGAGAAGTTGGAGGTGAGGGTGAGGGAGTTTTACTCTTAGAATCGCCTGTTGATTTGAATTTGCTTTCCATTCATAGCTAGGCCCTCTTTCTAGTGCCAAAATGTTGAAGCCTCGAAAATTGTTGCTACAACATGGGGGAAAACCACCTAGTCTAGACCTTGGTTAGTAGCTTCTTTTTTGTTTGGTGTAGTGGCTCTGACTGGAGATAGTGGGACCAGTTTCCCAGAAGATATTTTGATAGTGTTGATGGGGTTATATATGATGTAACAGGGGAATGATTAAGCTAAGTATAATCTAATCTACTCTACTAAACACATGCATATATCCTAGTTTAAACACTATTTGAATATAAATATACCTAGGAATTAAATAAAGTATTCGATCTATAATAATGTCCTATAAAAATTGGTAATAAACATCATTCAACTGCAAAGAGAAGTGAAATCGTTTAATAATAATCGTTTTGGATAAATAGTTAGCCAAAACAATTGTGAAATATATATTGCATATAAATCGTTCATGTATTCATAATAGAGTCAAAGGCAACATCATACAAAAGTGCAATAATGCTAAATGTAATTCAAACCTTCACACATAAAAGAATTGAAAGCAAAATTATTGCCTGATACATAAATAAAACAAGATCATAAGATAAAAGTACCATATATGACAAGTTCTGCTCATGTATTTCAGCAATATTGACCAAATTTCAATCAATCTAATATATTCTAAGAGTACAAAAGTGAATTTAAGTAGAGAATTCTAGATATTTAAGAGAAAATAAATCTTGTTCCATTCATTCCATCAGAACCTCCTCAAAGGTACAAAAGTGCATGTTTTAAAGAATGTTTCTGATAAAATTTCTGGACCTCTTTATAAAAGCATGAGAAGGGTTTTAATAGTAAACTATAGGTCCTAAAATAGATTATTACAAACATAGCTAAGGAGGTTTAAATGACCTGCCTCAGATTATGAAAAAAGAAAACTAAAATAAAAATAAAACTAAGTGACTAACTCCTATGCATGTGATCTTTGAGATCACAAATATCTATCATAGGCTTGATCTGTGTCGGTTGGCTGATCACAAATTTCAACTACCCAGCAAGTATAGCGTCTGTCAACGTTTGCACCATTTTTTGTGTGTAGGTAGTTAAGCATCACAAGTTCATCCACTCATTGTATGGTTTTACCAAGAACCACCAGTATGCTTCCTAGTTTAGATTTCCCATTTCTTTGATCACCTCCTTTTCTTTTGTCGCATGCCTCTACTACTACTCTAATTGTTTGGAATTTGGAAGAAATCCTGGTATAGACTCTACAACCAAGTTGGCGCCATGCAAGTTTTTGTTGATGGCTTCTAGGATGCTAGTTGCTACTGTTTTCGTGACCACCATTGCCCTTTCTGCTTGCTTGAGACGTGAATCCCAATCTGTGAACAAGATGTCTTTATGTGATTCCTCAAGCTTTGGAAAATCATCCTTTCTCCCTTCTTCTGATTCTTTCTAGGTGATCAAGCCAGAAACTATTTTATGGATTTCGTCATACTCAAGTCTCATGTCAACAACTTGGCTTGTTAGCTTATCACTGATCTCACAATAAGGACTTATTTGTGAGATTTTATGGCATTGAACCTTTTGTTGCACTAGTTGGGAGTTAAGACTGAGTTCTTCCTTTATGAACTCATCAATTTGTGGATTGTCTTTATACTTATTTGTCATAGCTTGTACCCATGCATCTATTTCCACTAGGTTGGCCTGATGTTGTATTTGCATATGTTCAAATTCCTACTAGAGCTGGGCTACTTGTAAGTCTACTTGTTGATTGGATTTCTTCTGAGCTAATTGTTGTTCCAATAGAAAAATATTTTTTCCTTTTCTCTAAGAAGCATTTGGATCTCTGTCTCTTTGTCAATAGTTGTCGTAGCATAGGATCTTGCAAATTACAATAGTCTTGTGAGGTTTTCAGATGGGTCCATGGGCAAGTATTTCCATACAATCTCCATTGGTTCATTGTCGGGAGTTGTAATAGCTGCAACATCTAACTTCCTCTTCTTCCTCTATCTCTTAACGACATCTTTGTGAGTAGGACTATAAATCACATCTAATGGAGGAATTTCCTTAATTCTCAAAATAATTTCAGAAGTGGGGGTGGCAGGAATGAGCTCAACATCCTGAGTGCCTACAATTTTCTCCACTGTTATTTCTTGAGTTGAGATGTGCTGTGGAGTTTGTATCTCAGATGTTTGTTCATCTATATGAAGCTTCTTGTTCAAATGCACCATTCCTTTTCAAAATCAATAACTGGGGGTTTTGCTGATTGAGTGGAAGCAAAGAGAATTTCTACTTGTTTCTTTGTTGACGTTTGCTCGGTTATTTCTTCTATAATTCCAACTATGTCCCTTTCAGACTCTTTATTTCTATTTCATCCACCATTTTGAGACTGCTTCTCTGAGTGCTCTGGCTCATGAGTATATCTCTCCTAGGTCTCTGCTTTGGAATTTTCTTTGGAGCTATCCTCCAAGATTACACTGGGAGTTGGCTCCCTTATTGGTTCAATTTGTAGTAGGTCCAATGGGACCTTCAATAATCTCCTCTTTCTATACACATGGAAAGCTTCAACATCATTTGGGGAAAAAAGTAGTGATGTTATATGCGTCATATCTGAAAATGTTTCTTTTTGTGGGAAGAGGCCATCGAAGGCATCTTCCTCATAGGTGAATGTTTTGACTTCCACCATAGTAGTGAAGTCCTTAACAGTGTCATTTGGGTCATACTACCTTCCCAGGAATGTAGCTAATCTCAAATATTTCAAAATCTCTGCCTCTTTTCATGCATATCCAAAATCATGTAGTGCAAATGCACCACATTGCAATGGACATGTAAGCCAAATTCCCTTTTTCTATTCTTTCAACTCTTTACTCAACCCACCTTCCCCTACCATTTGGTATGTTATTTCCCTAGCCATTAAATTGTCGGGGACATAGTATGGGAGGACATGTGGTGAAGTAATGCTCCCAAATACTCTGATATAGGTAATTATCTCCTCCCCAAACCATCTGGCTACAGGTAAAATATCCACTTCAGCTTCTTTGGAAAACCTAGGGGCAGTTGTGTTGTAGACTTGTTTATGAATAGGTAGCATAACTCCTTGAAAAATATTGTAAAAATGGGGGTGAAACTGAGACTCACACAAAATTTTCTGGCACACATGGATAGGAAGTGGGTCTTACATAGTCCACTTCCATCCCATAATAGGAAGTTTAGAGCTAAAATAGATTACGTCCATTACAAAGGCACTCATGAAAACTGGGGGATAAACCCTTAAAGAGGGACTCTACTTTCTCCTATACTCCATAATGGCTTTCACCAAATTATCAGAAAAAATTTGAGACAAATTCATTATTGTTTTGTTCACAGCTACTTTTATTAATGGTAGCCTCTTTGGGGAAATTTTGTACTATCGTGTGCTTACCAAACAATCTACATAGCATGGATGCTGCAAAACTATAAATAGGAGAAATAGATGTCATAGAATACATACTCGTCTTATCCCATTTGACCTTGATTTATTTTTTTATCTAGGCCCACATAACGTCTATTGGGTCATCATTCTCCTTAGCAAATTTCTCAAGGAACTGTTTATTGTAGAGATTTTCTGGCTATGGTAGATTGTACATAAGCTATAGGTTGTCTGCTAAAAAATATCCCATAACCTCCTTCTTACTATTATTTAAGTCTCTGTCTAAGACGTTCACCACATCAATTATCCACTTGACCATATTTGTGTATGGGATTATCTTTGGCCTTGTGGCCATGCTGTGTAGAAACGAGCATGATATCTCAAAGTAGGAGGTGTCGGAGGAAACACGAGCATCAGTTGTGGCCTTTGCTACCAAAGGCCTTGCTTTCTTCTCTTATAACAAATCATACATGGATTCCCATGTTTAAGTTCCTTCGTCTCTACTGCACATAGTATTAGAGAATAGAGGGACCATTTCTAACTTTTCAGACGTGGTTGCCTTTCCGTTCTTCACCATTGTTCCTAATGACTCTTGCTGCGAATTTTTCCTGAAATGGAGCAAAGAGGAAGCTATCGGATAGACACAAGAGAGAATAAAAATAAGAATGACTAATACAGATAACCTTGAAAAGGTTACAAGAAATGAGCTTTAATTAAACGGAGATGAAAAGATATCGTATCATGTCAAGCTGCTTTTCAAACATAAATGCCATTAAAGCATACTAAATGACATACTAATGATTTGTTATCACTACCTCTATTGCTCATTAATGTTTCGCATCATAAAATGGGAAGAAAACTTTTTAAGGTTATGAGATTTGGTTTGCGAAAATTCCGATTTTGCGATTGCGATGCAATATCACAAATCACATTATCGCATATTGATTGTGCGCTTTATTAAATTTCCTTAGTTTTCTAGGAGATGTGATATGCAGGCATTGTTTATTGTTTTTTAAAATGTAGCTTGTTTAATGGGATTTTACCTGATAAATAATTTTTCATTTTCATAGTAGACTTAAGTGTTACTTTATAAAATAGGTTTCAATCGGGTCCGGGCTTTTATCGCATTTCGCAACATCGCATCGTTTGTAATATTTCAAACCTTTCTTAAGTATTTATGACATGATGTGCTAAGGTTAACCATCACATCACAATATTGCATTTTGTATGTTTAAACATACTTTGTGAGGGTGCACCCTTTGTGAATTGCGATAAGCGATACGAGCTTTATTTCGAGAGGCAATTCCTTGGGGCCTAGTTTTTAATGAAAAGGCCTAATGATATCTAGGTCAAGCACGGTGATTCCTTTAGATCACATTTCACGTGTTTTGCTTGTTAGCAAGGTTTTTGACACACTCGGTCCAACAATATGCAAAAAGGTGAGTATTGCTAGTTTTCAAAGGGTTTTGACTTGATATCTTGTTTTATTCCAAAAATTTAAAAGAAAGTGTCTAAATGCTAAATTTGTTTTTTTTGGAAGGATTTTTAAGGGTCCCCATTTATTGATAGAATATTAACTATCATATTAATAAATGGGGGGTTTTTGAATAGCACAAGAAGTGGTTAACGCACCCAACATGACACTTTATATTATATAAATTATGACAAGCTAAACCTCAAACTCAACATATAACAAAGCACATCAAACACATGTGATGAAGTGTGTGATATCAAGTGATAGTTAACATATTCCATATGATAAAACATGCTACCTATTGGTGAGTAAATCCTCGAATATATGGCCAAGTCCCATAAGGAACATGGAGCTTGTGGCACAAAGGGACTCACATTAAATGGTATTTATGGCATACAGAAATTTTGTATGGTTCGTAATTTGATGTAGAGATATTTGTCGTGATACTTGGTGATTACGAAAAATATATTAAACCCTCAATTGAACCATACTTTCCATTTAATATTAATTCACAAATATCATAATCTAAGAATTCAATTATATGTACTCCAAGAAAGGAGTCGCCTTGGGTTGCCAACTATAGAGGGTAGTTAGAAATACATAGCCAAGTTTGGAAGCATTGTTGATTTTTTTTTCCTGTTGGAATTTGGAAGGCTCAAAGAACTCTTACATGGCATGTTGAAAATATTGGAAGGAAATTCATACAACTGAATCCTCAACGAGTATAATTTATTGGAATTAAGGTATGAGTCACCTCTTGCTCTCATCAATGTTAGTTTCAGTAAGTAATTTGTGCATCTATATCCAATTTGTGTATTTGAAAAGGGTTAATCCAAAACAAATTAGTTTGTTTACTTGCATCATACCCACTTTTTGGGTTTCCTTTCTCTACATGCATAAAGAATCTTGTATGGTTTATTCAAAGTTAAAAACTTGTTCATCCCCTCTATTTTTGTAAAAATTCATATTACATTATCATAACTCTTCTTTGCGAATATATTGAACTGAAGCATGGCCTGTCACTCCATCATCTTTATGACTGATAGTCATCAAAAATATGAAATTCCCCACTTGTTGGCACATTTAATATATATGAAATGCCCCACTTATTGGCACTTTCTGAAAATCCTAATTTAATTCCTAAGATTCTCAGGAAACAAGAGGAAGAAGAGCATTTTATAGATTCAAGCCCTGAAACAGTTCCTCAAAGTTATATTCCAACTCCTGCTAAAATTTCATTACATCCTCACACCACTATTCCTACATCTCCTACTTCCTCATCCACTTCACAAAGCACCTTCTCTACTCCTCCATCTACTACACATACTACTATTATCCTAGTTGTTCCAATCGTTCCATTTATCCCTGTTGTTCCTCTTATACCTGTAAATATGGCTAATAGATATGCACCTTTACAATTACCTGCAAATCCAGGGGCTATGCCTCAGGATTATCAAACCAATATCACTTACTTTGATGGCGCTAGTTCCTATACAGCCCAACAACACACTAAGAAGATGCAGGACTATTTTGAGAATTAAGAAATTGATGATGATGATGTAAGGATGAAAATTTTTGTTCAAAGTCTAACTGGTGATGTAAGGACTTGGTTTAGATCACTTGCTGCACACTCTATAGCAAATCCTGAGGCCCTATATCAAACCTTCTTAAACATGTGGGAAAAGAAGAAAGACCCCTTACACATTTTAACTGAATATGATAACTTAAAAAGGGGTCCGCAAGAAACTGTCCAAGACTATTGTGCTAGGTTTAACAACGTATACAATGCCATACCACAAAACCTTAGACCCCCACCTGACTTAGCCTTGATCAAATTCCCTGATGGATTTGATTCAGACATGGCATATCAATTGAGGGAAAGAGCCCCATTAAACCTAGCAGACATGCAGAATATAGCTGTTAGTGTAGAAGCAAACTTGATTGCCAAACGAAATCGAGCGAAAACAAAAAGAAGAACAACATTCAAAGAAGAACCTTCAGCATTCGAACAAAATTTAGATGTAATCATCAAAGGTATGGACAGATTAGGAGATAGAGTTGAAACCATTGAAAGAAAATCATCATGGGAGGGTCAAACAAGCAACACAGCCAGGAATCCTAATTTTAGAAAAAATCAGAACCAAAATGCTGGAAGGACTGGCCCTGATTAGAATATCAGACCTCCATTTCAAGAGAATTATGTATAGGCCTCAACCTCTAGTGAACCAACAGAGGACCCCCACATTAACCCGATGGGTCTAGATAGTGAAAAACAAGTCTTTCTAACTCGAGATGACCAAGAAGCCCAAGAATTCAAACAGTTTCAAACCAAATCTAGTGAGTCGTTTGACTTCATAGAAGGTTATGATACAACTGTATATGAAGTTCACAAGCAATACAAGTTGAGAAGTAGGACCATAGAGGTGCCAGAACCTGTTAAAACAAAGGATACCAAACAACCAAAGAAAATAAAAGAAAAAGCTGCCCTAATAGAACCTGCTGATAGAACAGGCCCAAACCCAAAGGAAGTGACAATAGAGGATGTAACAGAGATACACCCCTCATAGAAACAGCCATTGGTATCATCTTTCCTAAAGGAGAATTCAAACAACACCCCTCAAAACACTTCCGAAACGAAAATACTCCAGGACAACACTGATAATCTAGAGAAAATAGCTGAAAACACAGTTGAAAAAGGAAAATCTGCCAGTTACAATACTAAAACCCAATCAGAAAAACCATTTGATTTAGAGGCAGAAATAGCCAAGTTAAAGATATCTATTCCTCTCTCTGAGCTTGCTAAACCTGATGTGTACAAACAACAAATCAAAAGGTCACTGCAAATGCTAGAGAATAGGGACGATGTTAATGTATTAGATGATACACCTGAGTTACGTTTTGGTCCAGAAGTCGATGGAAAAACAGTTAATGGAGGTGTTCTACCCTTTTATGTCAGTCTACATATTCATGATAAAGTCTTACACAATGCAATGTTTGATTCAGGAGCTTCACACAACCTAATGCCCAAATCCGTAATGGAGAAACTAAACTTTAATATCACAAGACCATATAAAGACTTATTCTCATTTGATTCCAGCCAGGTCAAGTGTTTAGGTCTAATCAAATATTTGTGTGTCTCTTTATTCCAATACCCAAACAAAACAATTTTGATGGATGTGGTGGTAGCTGACATTCCACCAAAGTATGGCATGTTGTTATCAAGATCTTGGGGAGCCAAACTCCAGGGATCCTTGCAATTAAACATGTCCTATGCCACTATTTCAGTCTTTGGGCATCTAAAGAGAATGTATAGAGAAACTTTGATGAAATATGTGGTGAGTAGTGAGGAAAAGCCCCAAAACTTCCCCATTTACTCAATCCATTATGATATGGAATATTTTATTTTGTTTAATGATGAAATGCCTCTTCCAACTGATAATAAGCCTTTGGCTTTAGAACAAGAGATAAGCATGAATGAACAATTGGTTGGCCATACTCATGAAATTTTCAAAACAATCAGTACAACTAGCATACAAGAAGAAATTCCTCAAACACAAAACTTAGGTCCGCCCAATCCTAAAATGACTGAAACTCTTAATATTGGCCACAAGCAAGAAATCACATGGTATTTAGAGTTTGATGGTTCAGTTAATAAGTTAGGAGCAGGGGCAGGAGTGTGGATTCACAACACACATAACAACCATGCAGAGGGTCATGCCTATAGACTGAATTTCAGATGTACCAACAATATGGCAGAGTATGAAGCCCTCCTCTTAGGCCTTAAATTGATCAAATCCCTAGGAGCTGCAAAAGTCTCAATTTTAGGAGACTTTGACCTGATCATACAACAAATGAAAGGAAAATTTGTCACCAATGACAATAGGTTAAGGGCTTATAGGTCTGCTGCCACAGATATACTCAATTCCTTCACCGAATCCAAGCTTGCCAAGGTTTCTAGAAGCCATAACATACATGCGCACAACCTAGCAACCTTTGCTAGCACATTCAAGATTCCTTTTGAGCCCAATCACCACTTCACTGCTGAGATAAAGCATAGGCATGTTGTCCCTAACAATATCAAAGATTGGCAAGTGTTTGAAAATGATGTACAGATTAATAATTTCCTTACCTTACAGCAGGAATTTTTAGGCCTAAATATAGATGATGATGCCATGGATGACCAACAACAACAAATAGTAAGCCAAAGTCAGCAAACTCTAACAACTGAAGCAGCAAAACAGATATTTTGCCCAACTATCTTTGACGAGAAAAACATAGAGGAGCTAAAACAGATGCATTTGGAGGAAATAGCCAAAACAGAGGCCGAAATCATTGATTTAAAAGACAACTTTCTGCCTGCTGGCCTAACTCCATTAGAAGACATGTTTGATGCAAATGATATCCCCAAAAAGCCAAATATGCAACCCTTAAATGCTGCAATTGAAGACTGCAATATTGGGACAACAGAGAAGCCCAAAGTGATTAAACTGTCCAAAAATCTGCCACCTGATCAAAAACCAAAGTATGTGGATTTGTTCAAAGAGTTCCATGATGTATTTTCTTGGAGTGATGAGGACTTAAAGTCCTATGACACCTCAATTATTCAACATACTATTCCCTTAAAACCAAATCAAAAGCCTTTCAAACAGAAGTTGAGGAGAATCAATCCTGTGCTTCTCCCCTTGATTGAAAAAGAAGTGAAGAGAATGTTTGAGGCTGGTATCATAGCACCCATTAGATTTTCAGAATGGGTATCCAATCTTGTTCCCACAAGAAAGAAAATAGGTGAGATTAGACTATGTGTTGATTTGAGAAATTTGAACCAAGTCTCCCTTAAAGACCACTACCCATTTCCAAAGATGGACCATATTCTACAAAGAGTAGTGGGGTCTTCAAGAATTTCATTGCTTGATGGCTTCTCAGGTTTCAATCATATATTACTTCACCCGGATGACCAAGACAAGACAACTTTTACAACACCGTGGGGAACTTTTAAATATGTAAAAATGCCTTTCGGACTAAAGAATGCAGGTGCAACCTTTCAAAGGGCCATGGACATTGCTTTTGCCAAGGAAATCCATGATTTCTTGGTTGTCTACCTTGATGACCTTACCCCTTTCTCAAAATCCGATCAAGAGCACCTAAAGCACCTAAGGCAAGTGTTCCTAACCTGTAGGAAATATGGCATATCTTTAAATCCTAAGAAATCCCTGTTCGGTCTAGAAGAAGGCAAACCTCTTGGCCATATCATTTCAAAAGATGGGATTAGAATTGATCCCGAAAGGATTCAAGCCATTCTCCAAATCCCTTATCCAAGAAACATCAAAGAATTGCAAGCTTTCTTAAGAAAGATCAACTTCCTAAGGAGATTTATCCCAAACTTGGCTGAGCTGATAAGATTGCTAAGCAATATGATCAAGAAGGATTCCAAGGTAAAATGGACTTTAGAAGCTAAGAAAGCCTTTGAGGGCATAAAAACTGCATTAACACGAGCACCAGTCCTCACAAGTCCACAATTTGATAAGGATTTCATCATTTTTTCATTTGCATCTGAACATTCCATAGCTGCTGTCCTTTTACAAAAGGACGACCAAGGAAATGAAAAGCCCATTCCTTTTTTCAGCCAAGACCTTAGGGATGCACCCTTGAAGTATCAAATCATGGAAAAGCGGGCCTATCCCCTTGTTAAGGCCATCAAAGACTTCAGAATTTACATTTTATATTCCCATGTGATTGCTTATGTGCCAAGTGTTGTTGTCAAAGACATATTAACTCAAGAGGGATTAGAAGGCAAAAGAGGTAAATGGATTGCCAATATCCTTGAGTATGACATTGAGATAAAGCCCACCAAGCTAATAAAGGGACAAGGTCTAGCCAAACTGCTGTCCGAAACAAATGTTCAAGCCTTAGACATTAATCAACTGGACAATGAACAGGAGCTGGCGACTCCACAGATCAGTGAAACCTTCTTGCAATCCCCATGGTATGCTGATATTTGTTTTATATTGTTAAACCTGTTTGCTCCCCTAGGATTGTCCAGGACCAAAAAGAGAATTTTAAAGATGAAAGCATCAAAGTTTTGTGCCTTAGATGGTGCCCTGTTTTGGAAAAATCATGAAGGAATATTGCTTAATTGTTTAACTATGAATGAAACTGACAATGTTATGAAGGCGTTTCACGCAGGGGATTGTGGAGGGCATTTATATTGGAAGTCTACTGCTGATAAAATATTAAGGGTTTGTTTCTATTGGCCTTCCCTCTTTTCCGATGTCAAGAAGTTGGTTGTTTCATGCCACAAATGCCAAATCTTTGAATGCAAAAGAAAGTTGTTGCCCTTGCCCCTTAAGCCCATTTTCAACCGAGAAACCCTTTCAACAATGGGGTCTAGACTTCATTGGAGAAATTCATCCCTCCTCTTCTGGCCAACACAAATGGATTCTAACAGCCACAGATTACTTTATGAAGTGGATTGAGGCCATCCCATGCAGGCAGGCCAATGAATTCACCATTATCCAATTCCTTAAAACAAACATTATGTCCAGATTTGGCTGCCCTGAAAAGATCATTACAGACAACACTGTTGCCTTCAAATCCAGGAAAATGATCAGTTTTTGCCATAAATTTCACATCACCTTAGGTCACTCTACAGACTATTACCCTCAAGGTAATGGCTTGGCTGAATCATCCAATAAGAGCCTCATTAACATCATCAAAAAGCTGCTGGAGGAGAACAAGAAGAACTAGCACAAAAAGCTTGTAAATGCCCTATGGGCAAACAGATTGACAATCAAGAGATCCATTGGGATGAGCCCATATGAATTAGTCTATGGCATGGAGGCCAAGTTCCCTTCTTCTTTGGGAATCCCAGTGATCAAGCTGCTACAAGAAATTCAAGCAGTGCCAAATGATATACAAAGAAGGATAAATCAAACCATTCATCTACAACAAACAAGGGAGGAAGTATATCAGAGAACTCAACTTTTACAAGAAAGGCTGAAGAAAATGTTTGATAAAAGAACCAAAGCAGAGGATTTCTTCATTGGAGACAAAGTTTTAAGATGGGATTCTAGAAAATAGGACAAGAGAAAACATGGCAAGTTCGATTTCCTTTGGAGAGGACCCTTTGTTATTCATGTTGTTCAAGGTAATAACACCTATTTTCTGAAGAGTTTGGATGGCACAAATACTGAGGAAGGCCCTGTAAATGGGCGAATGCTCAAGCACTATTTTGATTCCCTGTAATCAGCATAACACCACTGTATATTATACATAAATATTTGTATTTCCAGCAGTCTAATTTACAGCAACTAGAGAGCCAACAAATGCAGCAAACATTGACCAAATCAGGGAACTGCACCATTTTGGTGTACATTTTGAGTCTTTCATAAGAAATCAAGAAAAGCAATTGGGAGGTATGGGGATGATGATAAATATTCATAGAAATCAGTAAATACGGATCTATAATTTTGCACAGAGCATCTCAAAGGGTACTTCATACAAGTTACAAGAATTCAGATCAATGGTTTCCAAAACAAGGAAATTTCAGACTGCAGCAAGAATGAAAAAATAAGGCAGTCTGACCTGCTGTTCTTGGCCTTTCATAAGGAAAGGCCATCCCCAAGTGGAGCCACTATTAGCTTCCTATACCAATAGGTTTCATTTTTCATGATTGACAGTGGAAGTGCCAAAAATGTTCATCTTTTTCATGCTGCAAAAGTTCCATTTTTGAAGGATTTCACAATTAAGGGAGGGCCAAACAACTTAATCTTGGCCTCCCTAGGTTTAAATTGCTTGTTTTAGAAGATAGAGAGTAAAGTTTTTTCCAAACTGTTTAAGCTTGGCAGATTAGTAGCTAGGTAGAGAATGAAGGTACCCAACTGTCTAATCTGGGCCCTTGGAAGCAATAAGGGTAGTTTTTATATAGGAGGGCAGTTGAAAAAGAAAAAAGCAATCAGGGTTTGCAAGTCTAAGTGCACCCTTCCTGAAGTAACAAAAAATGCTAGGTGTATTAGGCTGGGTAGGTAGCCTGGAGTTGCAGAAGCAAGATCATCTTCAGTTTTGGCCTTGACAAAGAGGGCTTATCTCATCAGTGACAGAGGTAGCAAAGCAGTGTTTTGATGGAAGAATTCTGGAAGCATGTCTAATTCCCCTCACTCCCCTCAAAAAGTCTCTTACTAACATCCCCTAAAGGATCTTGGGATTTGTCCAACAAGTCATAGTTTCATTTCATTTTTATAAAATATCAAGTCAAAGTTTTGGCTTTCATCAAAGAAAAGAAGCCACATTTCTTGTGCAAAAATCACTTTTTCACTTTCTATGCAGTTCTTATGTCTATTAACACTTCATAGAATTATCATCATTTCTGTTCCACTTTCACCTCACAAACTCATATTAACTCCTAAATCTACTGTATATCTCCCTAACTAAATCTCCCCATCCCTATTACTACAAAAACTATATAAAATCCCAAAACATATTACATATCCCACCCTATAGCACTATAGCTATGTAACATGGTTTGGAAGATATTAGTCCATTTGGGACTAATATAAACCCTTATGCGTCCTAACCCGGAGTTACTTTAACCCCTGGTTAAAGTAATAACCATGGTTCCCCTCCTTTGTCTATAAACCTAACCCTTCTCCTTCTACGTTCATTGTTAATGGTTTGATGTTTAAAGGTTTAAAAAAAACATTAAACACTACCGACACACATAACCCGCAAAACCCACATTAACCAAGGTTTTGGCCACCCCAATGGCATATTATCATTTAATAAACGGCGGGTCCGCTCCAAATTTGCACGCCACCCTAATTAACCCGCCAGTCGTCCGATGGCCAGCACCTCATATCCAACGGTGGGTGGGCCTTTTTGATCCCGGACATACCGAGGGTTAACGTTCGGGAGATGGGCAGTTTTCCTGCTGTACTCCCGCCACGCATCGCCCTCCCAGCTGTGTCGGGGCCCCCTCCTCCGAAACCGCTTCTGCGCAAAAGCAGTGCGATAAAAAACGGAAACCGCCTCCCCCTTGTGACATCGGCGCCACGTATCCCCCATAACATCACCTCCGCTGCGCCGATGCTCTGCCACGTTACCGCCACCTCATCCCTTTCCTGCCCGCACCCTGCCACCATGCCATTGCCATGTCACTGCCTTGTCAGCTACCACATCACCCATCCGTACCCGGGACCCGCCGATGACGTCATGCTGACGTCATCATAGAAAAGCACCAAAATGTCATATTTTATATAAAAAGCGCGCAAACGACCGTTTTGGGTCATTTTTATTGGTCCATTTGTAAAGCTTTGGTCCGCTGTTTTTACCGTTTTCACTCCCAAAGCTCAAAATCGACCAACCAAGTTGCTGCAGCCTGCAATTCGACTCCGTAGCTTGCCATGGCGCCAGCTCGTCCACCCTCGGCGCCGTTTTAACCAAGTATTTTCCAAGTTTCTCCCCTCTTCGCCCCTGTTCTTCCATTTTTCTCCATTGTACATGCTGTAAACCTGCAAATTTCCTCAATTATCAACTTTGATGCGCCTAAGACTTCACCAAAATCCACTGGTAAGCCTTCACCTCAAAAGAAAACCTGTAAACCCGCGCCCGTTTGCATTTTCACCGTTGAAACTCTGTTTAGAGCTCAACCTCCAGACAAAATCTTGCAGCAGCTCAGCATTTCCAAATTTCACCTCATTCCACTGTAAATATCAGTCCATTGAAGCTGTAATTATCCCTTTCCCCTCTGCATTTCTCCCCACAGTCCCTAAATCCAGAGAATTCATTAAGGAGAAGGGAAGTTGGCCCAAAAACTCTGCAAAGATTTCCTTCTTCATCATAGTGTCAAACAGTCAAAGCTATTGTTATATTTGAGTTCAGTCCCAGGTCCCTTTGCTATCCTCACAAGCAAGTTTGTTTAACCAGCTGTTGCTTTAATCTTCCTTCTAAGCTCAAACATTGAAAAGTTCCATAATGGCCACTCCATCAGCTCTAAACACCTCTCCCATGAATCCACCAAACAAAGAGCTTGAGTCAATGACCCTGGCTGATAGAGATTATCTTATTCAAGACCTAGTTGGGGACAAGAATCATTTGCATACCTATTGCCAGCTAAGAAACAACTTCCTTAACAACTCTGACATGTATGGAATATGGGAATTCAATTTGCCACATTATTTCCTACCCTCTGTCAATGTTTTTCCAGAGATTATTCACCTGTGTGCTGCAAATTATGAACCAAATCAGAGAGCTGTCAAGTCTCCATCTGGGAGCATACTTTTTTATATCACTCCTAATTCCATCAACCAGATGTTAAATTTCAAACAAATGCAGCTACTAGTTCCCTTCTCCATGAAGCACTTGCTGGAAGATTCCTCCTGGCTCCCTGGTCCCAAGATTGAAAGAATTGCTAAGACATTTATGAAGGCAGATTGCCAACCTAAGGAGCCACCTACATTCCTATATGTCCATTTCAATGAGGTTGGCATGCTACTAGTAGACATGATATCCTATGTGTTAGGCTTCAAAACAAGTGAACATGTGGATGAGACAGTGCTGGTTCTGTTGTCTTCATTCAGCCAAGGGCAGCCTCCTTCTATCAAGTATAACTATGCCAAGTTCATAGCAAACAAAGTTCATGACCAACTCATAAAGCTAGAAAGGGAGGGAGTCTTCAAATATTCCTCATACATCTACCATTTGTTCATATATTATCAGTCTGAAAGCTTCCAGTGTCCCATCAAGAAATTGGATTCAAAAGGAGAAAGAAGATCTGTTGTCCTCTAGTCATCAATATTCCATCTAGTCCAGCATTCTGCATACTCTTACTGTGAGTTTAATGACCAGTTTGTCTATCCAGTCTCCTGTCTCTTAACGAAAGCTCCTCCTCCCAAAATATCTTATGAGATGCAGAAGATATTGTAGCTATCTAAGAGCTACAAATTAGGTGATTGGTATCTATACTAGGATCACACTGTCATCAGAATCTATGGCTGTGAACTTTGTCCTTACAGGCTCCCAAGATATGTACCAATGAGGCTATTTGCCTTGGAATACTACTTGCAGCTTATCAATTCAGATCTGACTCATTTTCACAGCACCAAGAAGAAGGTTCGCTTGAAATTTAAAGACCACTTAGGCTCCTTTATCATGAACAAGAAGGAAGGTTGGCAAGATGCTGACCTAATACTGAAGGATCAACTTAAGTTGAAAAGAAGTTTCTGGTGGGTCCCTTATGACCCACTTGGATTTATTAGTGCCAGAAGAGTCAAATATAGATTGAGACCTATACACACTGCAAAATCCCACACATTGAAAAATATGCTAATCAAGATGCGTGGGCACAAGGCACTTTAGTTGAAGAATTCACTCAGGAGGATATTATGGAACAAAATGTTAAAGACCTTGAAAAAACTCTTGACTTAGATTCTTGTGAGCAGGTAACATTAAAGTTGCCACAACAAATTGGAGAGGGCACATCAGCTGCTGCAGCTGCACAACCCAGCCAAGCACCATCTTCATCAACAACAGGTACAACAAAAGGCAAAGAGCCAATGGACACAGAACAGGTGACTACAAAGCTGCCTGCTACTTCAATGGAGCAGTCCCAAGAACAGGCTCCTCCGCAGCAAACAGAGGCACCCCAAATGCCAATTTTACAGACTCCTGCCCATGAGGAAAGAGGCAGAAAATGTGACAGAGAAGATTCCACACTTGCCAATGGATCTACACAGCAGCCTGAATCTAAGAGGCAAAGAGTTGATTCTCCATTTGAGGAGGAAATCAGTGAAGAGATCCTTGAAAGCCCAAGGAGAGACAGAGAGGGAAGCCAACAAACACCTACCAGCTCTTTCCAACAAGAGCTAGATAGACAACATACCATGGAGGTGTCTTCCTCCACACAACAAAGCAAGAGACCAGCTAGTGTCAAAGCCAGCTTCAAAGAGATCAAAGCTCAAAATGAGCTACTAAGAGTGCAATTATATGACCAATTCCTAAAAGCAACACCTGCCAAACAGGAAAGATTGCTGGCAGCATATGATATCAAGGAAGAGAAAATGATTCTCAGCCATTCCAAGCCCAAAGTTCAGCAGCCTCAGACAGCTGCAGACTATGTCAAGACAAATTTGCAGGTCATGGCCAAAGACATCCACCCCATGGACCAAATTGAGGTACATAAGTAGACTGGCGAGATGGTCTATGCTACTTTAGCAAACAAGGCCACACTGGCTCATGAATTAAAAGAATCATTGAAGAACACTAACACTCAGTTAGATTTGGAAAGAATTTCCTCCACAGCTAAAGACAACAAAATTAAAACATTGGAGGACATTATTGTTGACCTAGGACATGATCCTAAGGATACTAAGGGTGTGAGGGCCCTTATGAAGAAGAAGGATGATGATATTGCAGCATTGAAAAAGCGATTGAGGTTGCCTCCTACTGAACACCCTCAAATTGCAGAGTTAGTGCAAGAGAAAGAAACTGAAGATACATTAGATTTGTTGATGAAAATGAATCAAAGAGTAATCCGGATGGAGGAAGAATTAGAAAGAGCAGCCCAGAGTAAGCAGGGAGAGGCAACCTCCCAACCACCTCCAGTAGTTCCAGCTAATGTCCCTGTTCCCCCTACAAAGCCAACAACAATCCCATAAGCCACATCAACAACAACAGCAGTAGCAACTACAACAACATCTGAATCAAGCATGAGCATGGAAGAAATAATGAAAGCTGTCAAGGAGCTTGAGTTTCAGGCTATAGAGATAAAAGAGGCCAAAGAGAAATTGGCCAATCTTGAAGGAAAGTATGACAAATCTAAAATGACAGTAGCTGAAAAAAAAGGGAAATTAAGGCCTTGAGTGACAAAATTAAAGCCTTGGAGAAAGAGCTAACTTTAGAAAAAACCCTGATTGAAATAAAGAAGATTTTGTGGGCCAAGATAAATCAGTCAATCACTGGCCAATGGAGGTCAATTCAAGCCATGTATGAACAGGTAGAACTAATTGGTAAAGCTCAGTTTGAAACTCAGAGAGCCAAAACAACATTGGGAAACATGCCTGAGTAGGGCAACAAAATGATCAACTTCTTAAATCATCAAACCAAGGAAGAACTGGCAGCATTACAGATTATAAGTAGAACAGATGCCATACTGATAGCAAAGAAAGTGCTGACATTAAGAGGCTTTGTTCAAACTCTAGAAGCAAGATGTCGGGAAATCCAAAAGGATGTAGATAATTTTGAAATAAAGCTTGCAGCACTGCAGACTAGAGGATTGCCCAACTTATTAACCAGCGCTGGAAGGTTATTAACACGTGACCAATATGCAACTAGGCTCAATAATTATGTCACAAATCAGCTTACTGCTTCATCAAGTTCTCCAACACAGGCAGGACCTCCTTCAGGATAGACTCTCTATGATAAGCTGGAAAACTTATTTTACATGGAACATGAAGTTAACCGCCTGTTTGAGATGCCACCCAACTATTACAAGTATACAGAAGTGGATGAGACACTCATCAAGATTCAAAGGCATCAGCTTCCTCCTGAAGATTGGTGGCAAGCAATGCTGGCCATTTTACCTAGGTGATATCAGCCTTTGGCTCCTTTTTCAATTTTCAAATTCCATGTCAGCTACAGGTCAATAGTAAGCACCAGATAAAGCACAAAAAAGAACAGGTGGAGCAGGTCAAATCAATGACAAAGCAAAGGGCTGGAACAACAAGCCCAAAAAAGCGCGGATTTTGAAAACACGGCCCCAACCGACTCAAATGGACTCAAAAACCAACATTTTCTGACAGAAAAGAACAGCTGTTACATTTGTATTTACTTCAACATTTACTTTCTCACCAGCCGCTCCTTAGGAGTTTGTGAAAGAATTTATGAGTTAACAACTCATCCTCTAGATTTTTTGTATCTCCTTTTGTATATAAATCCCCTCATAAGATGTATTTGGGGTTGGTTGGTTGATTTGCATGACTCCTGGACTTGTGCTGTATTTCGTGAAGACTTCTATAATCAAAGATAGTTGAAGGCTTGGATGAGGGAATTGTCTGGTGTGGTTTTAATGCCTGAAGAGTAACTATGGAATTCCCGCGCTCCTACATGGTCGAATAAGTCTTTTTACTTCTGTTTTCTGTTTTATGTATGTTGTGCCATACGTATGTCATGATCTAGATTTCAAAAAGAAAGAATAGATTAGAACTTGTTCAATATCACTCTATGCTCATTTTCTGTGATCTCTATATGTTTTTCTTCTCATTTAGGCATAAATATGAAATCCTCGTGGCTCATATTTTCTCTATTTCATTCATGTATGACTGTTATGTAGGAATTCTTGATTGCTCCTATATGCTGTTCACCCACATTCCCTCTATCAACTGAGTGAGAGATTCTTAACTGCCTTTCATCTCTGACCTCCATTTCATCCTCTTTCAGCTTCAATGTTGTTTCATGTGTAGCTATCCTGCTCCATACTCCTCTTGTGAACAAGAAAACGCACCAACAACTCTAAACCATGACTCCATGCCCAATGGTTTGAATTTCTCACAGTTTGTAGTCCAACTCTGCCTGAATACATCCATCCTTCCCACCAAAACTTAAACAAAACCCAAGAATATTATAACTAGCCTAAGATCACCTCAAAGAAAATCTAAACACAAAGAGAGAGCCCTCTCTGATTGCAGGTAGGCTAGGACCTGCAGTCCAAAGATTGGTTTGTGGTTACCTCGGCCGTATCCCTTAAGGAGCCAAGGGACAATCTGAGTGATAACACTAGGTTCCAATCTTTCACCTTCAGTGGAAACACATTTGTTGAAAATAATACTGAGAGGGGGGGGTGAATCAGTATTATTTAGTCCTTTTAACAATTCTTCCTTATTTATACTTTGAATTATTTTTGCATAT
>APFE031545361.1:5387-23974 GCA_000404065.3 Pinus taeda | reverse complement strand
ATATTCTCACCAAACCATTGCCCAGGGAGACCTTTGAATACCTCAGGAAAAAGCTGGGGGTAGTTGATGCATCATCTTGTTGTTGAATCTCATCTGTTGGTTGTACGTGAGGTTTATATATGTTATACGTGTACATTTTCTGGTTTATGGATTGGTTGTAGATTGATGGAACAGGTTCAGGGGGAGCACATATAATGCATTGTTGGAATTATGGTAGCAGAGAAGGAGAAAATGGATGCTGATCTAAACATGGCTGCAATATGTCTCTATCTCTTTCATGGTCATGGTGGATTATGGTTCTTCTTGAAGAAATTTAGGGTAGTTTATGGATCTGGTCAAGGGGAGCATTATCAGCAGAGCAAAGACTTAAGCATGTTCTTAGGGGGAGCATAACTCTTTGCCCTTGATGTCAAAGGGGGAGAATGACATTGAGGATCTTGAGGTTGCCATCAAGTCCAAAGGGGGAGATTGTTGGCATTATGATTCTGGTTTGGCTCTATGGTACAGGTGTTGTACTTGATGGCAACTCACTCTTGTGGAAGATCTCAATTCAGGCACTCAAAAATCATGGAAATTAAGGTACCCGTAGGTATTCCTAGAAGAAGTTGCGGACCGGCAGGTACGCCTACCAAGGAGTGCGTGCATGCACGCAGGTGATACGTTCAGAAGGTGCGGACCCCTGTTTCACTCTCTCCAATGCATAAAAGCACGTGCACATGGGAATCTTCATGAATGGTTCATGGTATTAGTCCGACAGTTTTTTATCAAATGGTTTTGGTCCGTGGTATGGCATCCAAAAGTATTGATCCCAAGTTTTGGGTTCATGGTAATGTGTTATTATGGTTTTGGACCATGGTTTTGTGAAAGGCTTGCCTATAAAAAGGAAAGGAGATCTATTGGCCACACACTTGTGAAATTTGAATATCTTAAGATCTGAAATTTTGGGTGATTGGTTTTAAAAGCTAGATCTAAATCAAGGAGATAACTTAAGGCGAATCTATTGACATGTCATGATCTCTCGGGCGCATGAACAGATCTGTGGATCTGACTGACTGTGGCACATTGGAGGATTGTAAATTTGGCCCTAATCAGAAGTCCGCAGGCGATACGAAGGCGCAGTGCGGGGGTATGCAGCGCAGTAAAAGGCTTAGTGTGGGAGTACGCTGCGTAGCCAAAGGCGCAGTGCAGGGTACGCAGCGTAGGAGAAGGCACAGTGCGGGGCGCACGCAGCACAGAAAAGGGCGAAGTGCGAGGTACGCAGGCAAGAAGAAGGCACAGTGCGGATGTACGCTGTAAGTCAGAAAGTAAAGGTGCAGATGTGAAGAAAAGTACGCAGAGCAGAAGAATGACCGGTGCAGATCTGCGCAGTTCAGACTCAAAAGAGCTGCGGATATACGCAGGCCCCTGTTGGTGAAGTTGTGGTCTTATCTTGAAACATTTGTTGGCTGCCTTTTATCTATTGTTGCAGAATTTTGGGTTTAGATTTCTGGTATTACCTTTCTGTTTACTGCATTATGAAGAATTGGGTGATTCATTGGTTCATTATATAAGGAGATTGGGTGATTTACATGTACTTGATGATTATTTGATGTTCATGGACCCAGTTTGAAAATTTATGAAACATGGTCCTTCTTTAAAACGAGAGAGAGTTGTAGCTCTCTACAGGTTGCAGCCTGCGTACTGGTAAAGGACTACACTAGTACAAAATCATTGTAAAAGATTGTTCTAATTGAAAGAAGATAGAGACATATTGCAGCAGGTGGTTTTCACCCACATTGGGTTTCCACCTTAAATCTGGTGTTCTTTGGTGTGACTATCTATTTTTCTTGTTTCATGCTCATTATTATATGGTACTGACATACAAGTTAATGATCAATATCTGAAGATTAAATTAGGGAAGGCATATTAAAAAGAATTTAATAATACTGATTCACCCTACCCCCTCTTAGTATTATTTCCAACATACACTAGTATTATAGGGGCCTAACATGCCTCTCTCCTTCAAAAAGTGTTGTCCTCAATGCTTGAGTAGTTCTTGATGCTTCTGTATAAAATTCTTGTCATCCCATGTGGAATCTTCAACGGGTAAGTTCTTCCACTAGATGAGATACTCTGAAATTGATCGATTTCATAGCTGTCGGGTTCTTGTTTCTGTGACTGCTCCAGGTTTCAATATGATTTTTCCTTTGTCTTCAATTTCTGTGTAAAATAATTTCTTCTCAGCACACTTATGACCTTTAGTGCATTTGCTATCACAATTGTAACAAAGCCTTTTTTCTCTTTTTTCTTCCAATTGTTGTGGTGTAACCCTTGTAGGTTGTATAAGACTAGGGGCAACAACACTTCCATCTTTATAGTTGTGAGTGGTATGCTTCCTGGTTGCCATAATTTTTCTCCATTTTTCTTGCTAACCTGAAAGACTTTTCTAATGAATCAGGTTCCAAAGGCGAACATCATGTTGGATATTATCCTTTAAAGACCCTATGAACACATCAATCCTATGCTCCTCTGGAATATCTTTTACCTTATGTTCAATTTTTGGAACTCCTCAATGTGCTCCATTATTGAACCCTTTTGTTTGAGACTTATCAATTGGCTAATAAAAAAAGTGTTGCTTTTTGTATCCTCATAATGTGTTGTTAATTCTTCTGTAAAAATTGCCCAAGTGATAATTTGTTTACGAGAGCAAAGGCATTGATACCATACAAAGTGGTTTGGTTCCAAATATAAAGTTGCAATACGTACCTTTTGTGTGTTTTGCACATCATTGAGATCGAAAAATTGCTCCATCTGTAATATCCATGTTGCGGGATCCTTTCCATCAAACTTCCTCATATCGATTTTTGGAATATGGTGGGTCTTCAATCCAACATTAGAGTCTATGAAATCATGATTAACATTTCTTTTGTTCGCATCATAAGTTTCCTTTACTACCCTTTCACCACTAGTAAGTATTTATTGTATAAAATTTGTCAAATTTGTCTTCAAATCTGCCATGCCTGTCTTCAAATCTGTCTTCAAATCTATATTCAAATTGTCCATCTTAGCTTCCATGCCATTCATCTTAACTTCCATTCCATTCATCTTAACTTCCATGCCCTGTATCTTAGATTCCACGCCATTTATCTTAGCTTCTGTTAGCTTTTGTGAGAGTGACATTTGTTGCACTTGGTCTTGTAATTTTGATATATCATGTGGCATTTCTTCCTCTTCTTCATAAATCATGCTAGAGCTTTTAGGTTTCTTACTAGGTGTTTTCATTTTCTTTCCTCGGGGCATCAGTTACCGATAATAATGCTCTATTATTCCCTTTGAATTCCTTCAAAACAATTTTTCAAATCAAGCTTAAGCAAAAATTAAAAAAAATCTACACACATTTTTTCACTTTGTAGGAGCTCGATATTGCCTCTGATGTATCTCTGTAATTTTGAATCATCCAGTTCTGAAATTACAACCTACAGTAACCCTCTATGTCCTCTTTCCAATGCCACTAGTCTGATCCAAATTGGATTCTCCAAGGAAGAGTTATGCCAAATCTCTCACAGTAACCTGATTATAGACTTTTCAGAAGAGAGAACTTGTATGAAGTGCCACGTTTCACTATTTTGATCTTAGGATCTGAAAAATATACACAGGAAACTACAGTCCATCTTCTTTCTATAACTTTTGACGAAATTTCAATCTGATGCTCAAAACAAAAGTTATGACTATTTTCCTGATGTCACCTATTTGGAATGCAATTCAAGGGTCTACAAAAAGACTGACTTCCTTAGATCATATCTCAACAAATATTGCATGAAAAGATTTGAAATTTGGACCCGAGGTTCAGCGTGATTTCTGCTCAAATGGGTTTTTTTGTTTAGCATCTAAAACGTCGCAGAAAAACGTTATAGCTCAAATGCCACGATGACCTGTTTTGAGCAGTGAAACCCTAGAATTCAAAGCTCACCAAATGTTATGAAACCAGCTCACAAAAAGATAGAGAAGATAGTTGAACGCCTTAGAATTAAGCCTCTTCGAGGGGGAAACCTCATTTACATTACACAAATGTACAATTCTTCGATGATACAAATGAAAATACCTCCTTTCTATATCTAGGAGTCTAAGGGGTCATAATGTAATCAGAGCCGACATAACAATAATAATGTAAGGGCACAATAATAACAATAGTGGGCTTCTATGGGGCACAATAGTAACAATATGGGGACAGAATGGGTACAACAATATAATAAGGGGGTTGTACTAATAAAAATAAGGGGTTACACTAGTAGTATAGGGGCCTAACGGATAGATCCGACACAGTGAGAGATGGCAGGTTGTTGGACACTTCGGAAAGGAGGGGTGATGAGTACATGTGTTATTCTAGTTCTGGTTTTGATAGACATCATGATCATTGTCTCTATCATCCCCATAGGAGGAATGATAGGGGATACTTACCGGATGAATTCAAGAAGGCGAAGCCACTTACTTTTGATGGACATATGAAGAAGCTAGAAGATGCAAAGGCTTGGATACTTGGGATGAACAAATTCTTTGAGTTGCATGAGTACATAGATAACATGAAGGCTAGAATAGCTATCTTCAGCTTGAAAGGTAAATCAAACATCTAGTGAGAAGATGTTAAGTGGGTTAGAGACATTAGGACAGATAACTTGAGTTGGCGGGAGTTTAAGAGGCTTTTTCAGGAAGAAGTACTTGTTAGAAAGGTACTACGACAATAAGGCTAAATAATTCTATGTGCTAAAGTTGGGATCAATGATAGACGAAGGGTATATGACCAAGTTTTTGGAGCTATTGAGGTATGTATCATATCTTACTGATGAGAAGGCTAAATTTCATATATTTGTTAGTGGTTTTCCATTAGCATTTAGAGATCAAATTGGGTATGATGAGCCTTAGTCACTTGAGGAAGTTATTGGGAAACTGAAGCATTTCTATGAGAAATAAAAGTGTAAGAATGAATCTCAGCATGGATGGAGGGGAAAAGACAATGGTAGAGGGAAATGGTAGCCTAAGAGGACAAGGCCTCAACTTGGGAGAAAGGAAGGACCACTCTAAACCTCATCCTCCTTGTCGGTGTCATAGATGGGAGCATAGTCAAATTGAGGACCAACAATTTCCCATTTCTCTTTTTCAATATGGAAACAATCTTCAACATCCTCTAAGGGGCTAATGGGGTCACCTTCCTCAAGGTTCTCAAAAAGAGAATCATCGGGAGTACTGTCCTTAAGAAAGGTAAGGTTAGTCTCAAATTCACTTTCCATAGACTCATTTTTCCCAATACACATGTTCTCAAAGTCATTTGGTTTGTCATGTGGACCTCGAAGACTCAACTTCTTGATCATCACCTAGATTACCAAAGCTTTCACCAACTCCTCTTTCCAAGGTTTTGTCACATGTAACGAGAGGATGTTTCTCTTTAGACATTAAAGGGGAACCTAAGGTGCCTTCCACATATTTACCAAGACTTTTTTCAATATTTTACCTTTCATCACGTAGCTTTCCCTTAGAGGGGTATCTACCAACTATCCATTCTTCATGAGGGGTTCCACCCCATATTTTAGAAAAGGCACCATCAAAATATTCATATTTAGTGATAATCTCATGAGGGAGGCTATCATACCAATATTTAGCTTTGCCTACAAATGAGAAGGCCAACAGTCTCATAATCGTGTCATTGTTTTCAATACCTGTCAGGGAAAAGGCCAAAGAGAAATCACCAAGATGGACATTGGGATCTTGATCAAGACTTCCTTTGAATTTAGGCATTCCACTTCTCATACATGCCTTGATTTCCGAGCACTCTAGAACTTCTTTAGTACTAAGGTCATAATAGGGATAAGTAGGGAGATCATGCGACTCAAAATGTTCCATTTCTTAGGATTTTTACACATTAGAATTGAAAATGGAGTCATCGAGGTGAGTGCGGATTCCTTAATAGATGCTTGCTTCACCCTACAAGCATTAACTTTGAAGTTGAATGAAGAACCAGGGCTTCGTTCTTCCAATGTAGTCACCAATATTCTTATGTTAATATGAGATATGGGGAAAAAGACACATGTTTCATGTCCCCGGCAATAATTCCAAAATGTTACCATTCAAACTAGAAGGGGACCTAAAAGGGGCTCTGAAATGGACAACTTCTATGCCAATGGAAACAATGGATACTTAGCCCACTACCACCTCAGCTAAGACTCCCTACTCTTTACGTACTTTCACCAGTGGGAGGATACCCGATATATAGAAATTCACTTTTGAAGGGATAATCAAAAAATGGATGTGAAGTGAACCTAATCACCCTTTTCCTATAAGGAGGTCAGGAATGGAGTTTGCTTGCTCTTCAATCAAGGTACACAGATTTCTAGGAGAAAGAAGTGAAGATTTAAGGGCTAGGTTTAAGTAATATGCCTTATAAACGAGTTTCCCAATCCCTAAAATCCTTATTGAACTTGGTTTCCCAAGTGGATCTTGAAGAATTAACTTTTCAAAGGTCTGGGACCACACAGGACCAAGTGGACCCAACCTAGGTTAAGGGGAGGGAGTTCAACAACCAATGATGATCTTAACCCAAAAAGGAAGGAGAAAGTATCAAAACAAGTTTTTCACTCAAAGGTGTCAAATTGATCCTATGAGGTACTAACCTAGGGAACACCAAGGAAAAGTTTAATCTTAGAGCTAGGGCTTGGGATATATCACAACCCCACCATTGGAATTTCTTCAAATTTGGAGGATACCTTGAGGACACACCAATGTAGTAAAGGCTAGGTGATTGAACGTTTTCTATGGCTACTTTGTCGGGAAAGTGATGCCTTAGGTGGCCCAATGTGGCTTGATTTAGAATGAAGAGGAAAATGTGAAGAAAAATGGTTCTTTGAGTGACCATCTATTGGTAGAACAGTGCCTAATCCCTTGGGGAGAATGGAATATAGGATAATTATGAGAAAGGATTTCGTTTCTTGATCAAGGACGCATGACTTTTAAGGCAAGAAGAAGTGACCTTAAAGCTTTATACTTCGCTTTACAAAAAGAGATGTCTTATCAAGATAAATTCAATGGTAGAATTATCCCTAGGATATTTCATTAAACATATATAGCCCATACATTGAGAGATGCTATATAGAAACACTAATTCCACAATTTCACAATTATGCAATGCATAAATTAACCCTAGCATAGCGGAAATCCCATTCCAATGCATATGACAAAGTAAAACAAGAATAACATCAAATTTTTGTACATACATGTAAGAGAACATATCCAAACATCAACATATTTTCTAATTAAGAAGCTCCAAGATAAGAAAGTCCAACACAAACATCAAAATTCATCCATGCTCCAATTCATCCTCCAAGAAAGAAATGTGAAATTCTCAAGAGAGAAAAATGATCCAATCCAAGTGATGATACAACAAAATTCATGTGTCTCCTATTTATACACTCATTATCAACTCTAATTACCTAATTTGAGCATACATTAACCCATAAACTAAAATAATGTGAAAATAACTATCTATTGGTGACAAGCCCACCAAACTAGCTCATAAAAAAAATAATAAACCTCCTAGGAGGTCGAATAATCAATAATGCATTTTTTCAGACTCTCTAAGAGGCCTGATGAAGTCTATAAGTGCCAAAATGATGAGTTGGACATCCAAAAGTAATGGACAAGGGGTTGGCCTCTTTTTCTCCACATAATAAACATGTGGTGCTCCCAATGGTTGTGAGGGCACACAAGTGACCTTCAGGGTCTCCAAGTAAGTCGAAGATGGCTGTAGACCATCTATAAGGGATCAGGTGATGGTGTAAGTGATGCCACATCAAAATACAAGTCTTGGGTCATCTACCAAGTTCATGTTACAACTGTGGGGCTAGCCAGGAAAAGGTGAACAAGGTGCATTTTTCTCGTCCAATAGGTGAGTCTCGAGCAATCTATGAACATCTCTAGGGATCCATCGAGTGCTATCTAATGTTGTGGAGGCCCATGGCTCTCAACACACACTATACATGTGCCAATGTAGCCATATGGAGGGATAGGACCCCGTATAGGGAGACCAAACCTAATATGGAGACCATCTGCAATCCTGCATAAGATCCAATGTGTCCCCTAGCCTCCAGTACAACAAGAAATCAAGGAAATTGAGTAAAAGAGCCTACAAACCATGGATAAAAAGTGGGGACTTTATAATGGCATGCCCTTCCATAATGGTATTTAGCATGTGCTAATGTATCCAAGCTCCAAATGGGATTAACCAAGTATCCCATTAAGTGGTTTCTACTTCTAAAAGGGATAATATGTCCAAGGTACATCCTTTAAAAGGTGGTGGTATGTGACAAAAGATTAATGGAGTAGGGAATGAAATGTGGCAACCCTAGGCCACATGCTAGGGTGCAAGGGTAGCTAGTAAAATGTAATCCCACACATGGGTATATAATGTATAGGAGGGATAAATTGTGGTACATGAGGTGCTCCATCTTTGATTTTTCCACCCTTGTTTATATGCCTTTTTGCTTTTATGATTTTTCTTTAATTAATTGCTCGAGGCTCAAGGGGTAAGAGCATGATGTGTGAGATATAGAAGTGGATACCCCTTTTAAGTTATGGCAGTTCATTTTCCACTAGCGGTTGGGATAATCATGGGTTCCTAAATGATAAAGGAGGCTCATTTAAGGCGTGCAAAAACCAAGGTGATGACCATGAAGATGGGGTAGATCTCATGTATTGGATTTTTCCCATGTGCTAAATGTGTTTTTCCTAACCATCTTTTTCATTTTGTGGCACATCTCCTGTTGAATGTGGCCAATTATGGTTTTACTTTTCTTTTTAGCTGCATCAACCTTCGGAGCACCATTCCAGGCCTAACCCAAGGTGTGGGCAAGGGAAAGGGGAGAGCTAAGCCTATGTGGACCTAGTGGAGGTATGTGGATCTAGGTGGGAGAAATGATCAATGTGGTCATAATGAGTGCAAGGGGAGCGAGACATGTCGATGAGGGAGCGGGACCACACAACCAAAATTAGGGTTTCCCATGATGTACCATCTCTAAAGCGAAAGGGTTAGTATAAGAGATCCCATAGGAATAGAATCCAAGGTTAACATCCAAAAGGGGTCTAGGGGAAAAGAACATAGACCTAACCTCTTTCCACTAAATCCCCCCATTAATACATGCCCAGAAGTGTCCATGATAAGAAAACTACAATACTCAATTACCAAATGACAAGGCATACCTTTAACTTCAGGAGGCCCATCTTCAAACATACGATCATGGTAGATGGGTGAGGAACCATATGGTTGGCTCAAGTGGTAGAGAAATAACACAATGATCTGGTTGGTGGCTGCAAGGGGCCACTGGCTACCGACTGAGGACCATATTGGAGAAATTTTATCTCATAGGGATATCGCCCACAAAATGGTGGTTAAGAATTCTAACATAACGTTTCCCTACAATCTCTCAGCACTTCAAATTCTTTCCTATGCACTATGATCTCAGGGTTTTTCTGAGAATCTATGCTTCTCCAACTTGTAATTGTGGTTGAGATCACTGTAGCTCTTCACTTTGCATTGTGCATTAGTCTACATGCATCTCTACACCTAGGTTTTCTTGACCTAGGATGTATCATTTCATATTCTATGACTAATTTTTTTTATTTTCTCTATAAGATTTCTGAGCAACAATGTAATTACAAGATGGAACTTCTTCATAATTTTAGGTTTGTGGGGTATAGGGGCCAATAGTGAAGAAAAACCAATAGAGATAAAGTAATTGTTACAGGCATGATTTAAAGAGTCCCAGTTGTACCTTGGTGATATGTGGAATTCAAAAGAAACTCTACAAGAATGAATTCATATGATTATGGAAACATTGTGAACTACATTAAAACTATGAAATACTGGCAAGTAGAGATGTTTATTTCTCATAGTGATAGGGAAAAAAGAACCATTAAAAACACAATGAATGGTTGCACCTTGAAAGAGGAGAACGAAGTTTATTGACATGAATTTCCACAAAACAGAGCATTAAATTAATTGGAAGAAGCACCGAACATAGGAAATGATGAAGTGCTTGTCATGAATCGCCTTAGAACTATGAAAAAATATGTTGGAAGAAGCACTTTGCTAGAAGAAGCAATTTGTTACGCACCCTAACTATTAGTTTTTGTCTTAACTATTAACTATTAATTTGACAATGTAAGAAACTTCAATCATCTAACATTTGATCTGATGGTGCATAGAGGTACATAATGGTGATTGGGGGAGTTGTTCTCAAAGGGGAGCGCCTTACAACAGAACAAGTTAAAAATTTCCATGATAAAGTGGAGTGAATCTCCATGATTTAATATATTATTAGAAGTTAAAAAAAACATATATATGTTTAATTCATATACTAAGTCTTCTTATAGTTAATAATAATAATTTAAAATAAATTTATAATTTACATGATTTTTATAATTTTTTATAATCTTGATAATGCATGGGATGATGGGATAAATATTTTGATACTTTGATGCTTTATCAAGGTCGATATCTATCTGTGTTTACCAACCATTCAATTGCCATATAATTATGATAATTAAAAACATTTTAGAAATTTTAAATAATAATTAGATACATTTGAATATGATCTAAAACTTAAACCTTGAAAAACATCCAAAATAAACTTTTACAAAATTACATTTATATCAATAAATGTGTAATGAAAAATTTATTTATTTTATAAACTATTTATTTTAAATTAAAATTAAATTATCAAAATATAAAATTGGTTATCTTTTAAACTATATGTTTCTAGTTTTCCATTATATTAAAAAAATTTATAAACAATTAATAAATAATGAAACAAATATTCTGATCCTATAAATACCATTATAAATAAAATAAAAAAAAATTTTAATTTTCTTATAATACATTTACACTTTACGATAAATATAAAAATTACAATAACAATAAAAAAATATTTATGAACTTAAAAAATTAAAAATATACCCAACGTTTCTAACATTTTACATAATAAATATAAAATTACAATAACAAATAAAAAAAACTTAAAAAATTAAGAAATATACCCAACGTTTAAGAAATAAAGTAAGAAACTCAAGCTGCTTTAGTTGTCCGACTGACGATGGGATTGTATGTATTTTTCTCCGGCTTAAGAGTCAAACAAATTTAAAACTGGTTTCTTAACAAGTTTTAATATTCATAATTTCAATTTACAGATTTTTCATACTTAATTCGGTATTTATTTAGAATTTCAATTTACAGAATTTCTTTACTTAATTCGGTACTTATTCAGAATTTCAAATTCCAACCTTTCTGTACTTAATTTAGTACTAGGTATTAAAAATTATGTAATTCATAGTTTAAGATTCTTAATTGATTGGAGCTTTGCAACTACTTGATAAAAGATTCCTATAGTGAATAAGACTCTGCAATATATCTCTAAACCTGCCAGGGAAAATTTTAAGGATGGAAAAGTATCTTGATATTTAAAAACATTGGCAAAATATCACTAGTTCCTAATATGCAAACTATAAAATGTTTATTGATGTATTTGTAAAATTATTCAATTTTATAATGATTTTATATATACTCTCTATATAATATTGACAATTTTAAAGGTAAAATAATTTCATACTATAAAATTTGGGTGAAACATTTTTATAAAAAATGGGAATTGGTGAATCTCTTTTTTGAAAAAATCATGGAAAATTAACCCTCCTACGAATATTAGCCCCTAATTTCCATGAAGCTTGCTTAGGATTTATTTTTGATAGTTTGTTAATGCATTTCTTATAGTTTATTGTCTTATTTTCTTTACTTGCCTTGCACACTTTTTCTTATAGTTGTTGGCATTTGCTTCACTGCAATTTATTTTTCTACAACATGCTTAAGGGGTTTTCGTCATTATAGGATTAAAACCACTGAAGTCTCAAGATATAATAAGCTGCATATATAAAACCACATATACATTGTCCATTGATAATAAGAGATTACGATTTAGAACCCGATAAACATTAGAGTCCCACAGTCCACTGACAAGTGATATTCCTTAGTAATTAGTTATTTCTAGTGTTAGTTGTTGGCATAGGCTATAATAGGCTCTAATATTGCATTTCCTATGCTTGCATCTCTAAGTCTTACAATCCTGAATTCAATAATTAAATGTTGGAATTAGAATATATTTAATTCCATCAACTTTTTTGGCATCGTTGTCAGGGAGATGCTGAAAGGATTAGAACATAGTTTCTTTCGAAAGTCTTTTGTGTGATCATAGTTGTAGGGAAACTAGAGGGCAGAGAAAGACGGTAAGACGTGAGTGAAGAGCCATGCATCCGCTTTGGTTTGGGGTCACTCCAAAGTCTCGCTGTCTCTAATTTATTTTCTAATCTCTTTTTCATATGCATAGAATTAAAGGTAGGATCAAAAGCATCATTTTTCCTTATTTTTCTTTGCAATTGTGTTTTCCTCTAGACTGATTCATGGAAAGAAGAGAAGCCTAACTTCTGTGAACAGATAACTTGGTGACAACAAGGCCTTAGTAGCATGGTGGAACTTCGACTACATGATTGGTTTGCTTGTATCTCTTTTAAGTGTGTTTTATTTTTATTTCTTTAGGATTTTTAAAGCTTTTGATACTTTAAGAATTCCATACTCTAATACATGTGCATAACAAGGATTAGTAACTAGCAAAGCAATATTCAAGGATGATCAAGAGTTTGCAAGAAGTCTGTCAAATCCTAATAGCAGATGGGATCTCTACATCTTAAGAAGAACAAATCTGACAATAGCCAAGGAATTATCTGCCTTCCCAGAAGTGATAGAAGAACAACAACTCCATGAAACACATCCACAAGAAGAATTTCACCCTTGCAATCTTGTCCAAGAAAATAAAGAATCATGGACCACATTCGATGGAGAGCAAGCATTAGAACCTGAGATTGAAGAATTTTCGACATGCCTATCTATGGATACTCTAATCACACAAGAGGATAGTCATCTCATAATAGAATATCTGCATGGCATGGTAAAGGAGGATATGCTAAATGATCCAAGTAAAGAGGTAAACCAAGAGCATCTTGATTTTGTTGAAAGTTGGCTTCAAGCAACTATAAGGCCATACCACACCTTCATTCTTCTTTATTTCTTGACATCACCATTAAAACACATGGTTTTTCATACTCAGGTATGCATTGAAGATTATATTTTAAAATTTAGTATTAATGCATTTTCACACCTATTACACACATTGTTACATTGGAAATACTCCTATACTTAAGGAGAGGATTTTCTTTTTCTTAAGTAGAGTAGGATAACAAATAAATAAATAAATGTTGCATATAGTAATTATTTTAGTTTTAAAATATAGTGCAACATCTTTCTCATTTGTTTTGCACAAGTGGGAATGTTAACAATTAAAAAAGACAACTAGTTGAAAATGGGAGATCTATGTTCCTATTGCATATTTTTGTTGGGGTCACTTTTAGCTGCATATTATTGTAATGAAGATTTCCACCCAGCCTTATTTCCAACTGCAGCATGGTTCGACTATTACTTTCTTTTCCCACTTATTATTTTTTTATGATAGTTAGATTTGTTTCTAGTTTTTCTTTTCAATAAAGTAAGCTATGACCATTTCTTTTGGAATCTTATGTGAACTTGAAAATCACCGTATTGAAACATTGTCTAGCATTGCATAAAAATTGTGTGGTACCATATTTCATCCAACTAGTACCCAGAATTTTGGTACCAATTTGCTATTTTGCAAGACAAAGTTAGATTCAAGGATCTTGTTCGTTTGGGACACTTAAATACTAGAAAGGAAAATATACCTTCATCAATGGAATGGAACACTTTGGGGAGTATTTGATGACATATTTCCTTTTCATAAAAGTTGAATTACATGATAATTCCAAACTATTCATAGCATATATACAATTTTTTTTTGGAATTTCATTTCTCTTATTCATAAAGATTTCTAATTATCAATACAAAACAATTGATCAAAATATAGTTACCAATGCATACTAAGGGGATTAAAACAAAGTTCATAGCTCCATACAATGATACCAATGAAAAAAATCAACTTGAATACTATAACCATAGCACCAAAGCATGATATCCGATCATATTTATTAAGACTTGTAGAAGAGTTACTAAAGTCTCTACTCATGGTGGAACACTACTTTAAAAGCGAAAGCATACATCGAAACTATGATTAGTAGGACTGTAGGTGTCTTTTGGTTATTCTTTGGCAGCCACATCCATCTCACATTAAAATGGCTCATTCATGCGATGTCCTTTGAGTACCTATAAGTACCTGATGCGTCTAAGACATTATGCAGGTAATCTAAGTCACTCTGAAAGGTGTCATCCTTTGTCTTTAAGGGATTTGTGAATCTGCTCCCCAATCTACCAATTGCAGAAGCAATATCTACAATATAAAACTAAAATGGTAGGAAACATGGGACTAGAGACTTCAATGTAAAATAGGTTTAAGAGGTTATCCTGTTTATGCTATGGACAACTGTTGGCAGCAGGTACTGACTTGTGATATCACTAGGAAAACCCATCGATGCTATGGACGTTCAGGGGAAATAGGGCATTCTTCCTAAAGAAGTTTCAACCAAACCAAGTCTTTTATCTACATGTATGATGGTTACTCTATAGTGTTACAATAAAAAGGAAGCATGTGTGGGTGAAGTCAAGGGTTAAAAAAAACACTCCATAAATTTTCTACTAAAGAAAGGCCTTAAGGTAACCTTGAGTCCTTTGTCATTGGATTTTCATACTATATCTAAGATTTAATTGTCTTAGAAGTGAGACCTATGATCACAAAGAAATAATATAACTCAACTGCAAAGCTTATTTGTAATACTTGAATGGCTATAAGACTTTGGGATTTCATTAGTAATAACTAATTTTTCATTTCTTCATCATTTGTTGTGATCTTGAAAAATCTTCGTACCTACAAAGCAGGATACCCCCTTAAATTTATAAAAGGTTTTTTTTTCTTGAGAATAAAATTGTTAAATTTTGATGAAATCATATGTAATGAGTGATTTGAAATTTCCTCTCTGCTTGGTTTTAGCTTTGCATCATTTTAATAAATCCAAGATGAATTTTTTTTGTTCATATTCATCTCATTAGTTTCATTTTTTTTTTCTAGGGTCCTTTGTACTAGAGCCATCCCAACAACCCTCCTCACTTCTTTAGTACCTCACCTTGTTTGCATGAGGACATGAAAAATCTCAAGCATGGGGGAACGGTTGTTAATACCTTCTCAGAATCTTCATTTCATTCTCTTTAGCTTCATTCAGTAAATCAGATCAACACTTATCAATTCTAGCCCTACCAGATTCTCAGCCTTGCTTTGTTTCATCTTCAAATTCATACAACTTTCATTGCAACCTGTAGTACAAATGAAAGTCCAAAGGTCCACTTGAGGTAAAACATGTTTAAAGGCTCTTTAGCTCATTAAAATTTAAAGAATCTTGATGATTAACCACTTCTTATTTCTTCACCTTTCTTAAACCACCATTTCCTAATCCATTAATGCATATTCTAGTTTCCAAGTCCATATTTATTTATCCATTACCTTCATTGTCACCTTATATCATCCATCATTCCTTCCTATTCCATTTTTTTTTTTGCATGAGGGTATTCAAAGTCTTAGGCATGAGGGGATGTTGGGCCTTAGATATGTTATCGTGTTGACTATCCAAACCTTTCATTTACAAGCCATATTCATACATTTATAACATATTTTGTAACTATTATATTACCAATTTTCACTAAATGCATTCATTTTACCTTGTGGTTAATAATTAATGATTTCTTGTATTTTTAATGATTAAATGAGTTTTTAGTTTTCCAATGATGGTTTACTAATATGTTTATGTGCCCAAACAATAAGTTCTAGTACTAAAATTTGACAATTTGATGCTTAAATCAGTTTTAGTACTAAGTAAAGGTTAACACACTGAAACTTCTTGAAATGATATGGATTGCAAGTACATGTTTATGGATAGATTTATGTTCACACCTAACTCATATGTGAAGCTGAAGACGTTATTCAAACATAAATCCCACCTACAGAATTCAGTACTTAATTCAGTACCAGTTTGACATTTTTCAGAAATTTCATACTTAATTCAATATATAGTTTGATACTTGATTTTGCACCTTCACATCAACAACTACGACTAGTTATATCTAGATTTATAGTTACGTCCAAACTTGGAGGAAAGTAAAACTAATGCCAAGTGGCATCATTTCTATCTCCAACAATAATCTAATACATTCCAAAATCATAAGAAGGCCATTTTTGAATATTATTTGTTATCTCAATTATAGTATGGGAGTTAGAGTTTTACAGAATTTGATATGATCCTTTGGACCATCACTTCCTCTCCATTGTAATATAAAGAATAGATATGCACAACGAAAAAGGGAGGATGTAGAGAGGTTATCGTTATTTTGAGTTGATGTTTTGTAATAAATTTGAACTTATGTTTGCAAGTTGAAGTTGAGACTATTGTACTGAAGATTGAATTGTTGAAGCTTTGCACATTATTCCGATCTAAGTCTCTAGGCACGTTGTCAAGTTCGGAAGGGCCCCTTGACTGAGGTAACATCCTGATTTTTATTTGTAGAGTCGAGTAATATTCAAAAAATATTTAGTTTTTTTAGTTGCAAATTTTGTTTAATGTTTTATTCCAATTTTTAGTTTTGCTAAATTCGCTTTCTCTGTTTTCAGATTTGTTAATAGAACATGTTACGATTAAATTCAAAGTTATTTTTCTCAAGCTTAAGAGTCAAAAAAAAATTAAAACTGGTTTCTTAACACGTTTTAATATTCTTAATTTCAATTTACATAATTTTCATACTTAATTCGGTACCTTTTCATAATTTCAATTTACAGAATTTCCGTACATAATTCGGTACTTACTCATAATTTCAATTTACAAAATTTCAATACGTAATTTGGTACTTACTCATAATTTCAATTTATAGAATTTTCGTACTTAATTCGGTACTTTTTCAGAATTTCAAATTCCATCCTTTCTGTATTTAATTCGATACTAGGTTTTATACTAGAACATGGTATTAAAAAATATGTAATTTGTAGTTTATGATTCATTAATTGATTGGAGCTTTTCAACTACTTGATAAAATATTCCTACAACGAATAAGAACCTACAATATATTTCTAATCCTACTTAGCATTTATTTTTAATAGTTTTTTAATGCATTTCTTGTAGTTTATTGCCTTGTTTTCTTTCCTTTCCTTGCACGCTTTTGCTTATAGTTTACGGCATTAACTTTTCTATAATTTACTTTTATACAACATGTTTAATGGGTTTTCATCACTATATGATTAAAACGAGTGAAGTCTCAAGACATAATAAGCTACATATATAAAACCACATGATCATTGTCTATTGGTAATGAAATATTATGGTTTAGAACCCGATAAGCATTCGAGTCCCACAATCTAGTGAAAAGTGAATCCTTAGTGATTAGTTCTTTCTAGTATTAGTTGTTAGCATAAGCTATAATAGGCTCTAATACTGCATTTTCCGTGCTTGCATCTCTGAGTATTACGATGTCGGATTCAATAATTAAATGTTGGATTTAGAATACATATAATTACACCAACATTTGGTTGGCTTTTGCATATGGTTAATAAGAGATAAGTTTCTCTTTTATTTGATGAGTAATTATACTTGTTATTATGTGGATTTAATTGTTGTTCTATCATTGTTATCTATCTAGTTATATGCTAGTTATAAGCATGGTTTTATGGTAGACTCAAGTTATGGCTCTTATCATGTTTTTACTTATGAATGTTTGGTTAATGAATGCATGACCTAAATGGTGCTATCATAGCTATTGTGATAAGGGATTGGTCCTTCTTGTTAAACCTCAGATAAGTTTCAGGTCATTGTGTTTTAGATATGTATTCATGGCCTGTAGGTTGCACTTTTACCATGTTTTTGATGGAATGTCAGTCCTAGTTGGGAGAGATCAAGTCAATTATTTGTTTAGGACCTTTGTCTCTATGTTATTTATCATTTATGGAAGTTTTACTGAGTTCCGTGTAGAGGCCCGACTCTTGGACCTGAAAAAGTGGCTTAGAATTCGGGGTCGCTAACATATGTCTGATTGGAAAAGTCCCCAATCATTGCGAAGCATGTCTATGGGAGTGACTGAAGGGTTCTAGTCACTTGGAGGCCTTGGAAAGAGAGCAAAAGAGGCTCTAGGTCAATGAAAAAGAATGGTGACTCAGGGTTTGGACACCTGCAGGTGTTGGGTTGCTCCTGGATGTTATGAAACCAGCTCACAAAAAGATAGAAAAGATAGATCAACGCCTTAGAATTCACTCTCTTCGAGGGGGAAACCTCCTTTACATTACAAAAATGAATGATTCTTTGATTATTCAAATGACAAAACCTCCTTTCTATATATAGAAGTATAAGGAGTCACAATATAACGCAACCGACCTAACAATAATAATATAAAGGCACAAAAATAACAATAGAGGGATTCTATGGGGCACAGTAATAACAATATGGGGACAATAGGGGCACAAAAA